>JAPESX010000118.1:0-28181 GCA_029590615.1 Nemania bipapillata | reverse complement strand
CCTTCTGGGTCCCCGTTATCTCCCCGGCTGGCTTGATCATCTACAAGGGCGACCTGTTTTCCAGCTGGAAGGGCAATGCCATCATCACCGGCCTCAGCTCACAATCGATTGTACGTGTTACCATCACCGGAGACACAGCGAAGGAGGCTCAGCGCATCTCCATGGGCAAGCGCATGCGCGGTATCCGAGAGGACAAGGACGGCGCCATCTGGGTGATTGAGGATGGTGCTGGTGGCCGGTTGTTGAAGTTAACCCCGAACTAAATTTTTGTTAGCGCAAGCCTTGGCGGGTTTATCTAGGACTCATGTACATAAAGTAGAGTTAGGATAGCAGATTACTACCAGACTTTGATGGAGAGCTAGGATATTCAGTGCAGAGAGTTGATTCTTTTGAAGACTTCTATATCATATTATCGCTCCCCTCATCATGAAATCATGATCCTTATCGTCACCTACCTAAGATGCCGCGGTTGTCATAAGGACTAACTCACTGATGGCATTGGTAAGGCCCCGCCGAGGATTAGCTCGCTGAGCCTGAATGGGCAGACGAAGGTACAGCAAGCAATACAGCAGAATCTTGATCTGTAACATAGATGAGAAAACATTGGCGCTCTGCTTGCTGACAAGGGTGAGAGAAGCCGTGTTGTCGTCTCCAGCCACGGGAGTATGAGAGAAATGACGGAAGCCCACCCTGGACGGTCGGGCGCATGGTGTGGCTGTGGACCTGCTGCATAGGCATGCTAAGGGTTTGGATTTGTAGCGATTACTCATCTCTCCCTCCTGCTGTTGGGAGACCGCTTGGTGCATAAGGGAAGGAAGAGGCAGGGGCGCGGAACTGTTCAGTGGTGGTGCTACCCAGTGCTGTCTGTGCTTGCTCGAGGATTGTCACATTTGTTGCCGCGACGTTTGGGCTGCGAACCATGCACCAATCTTGCTAGAAAGCTGCCAACCATTTCGCGTGTCAGCCAGTTTATTAATATCGGACATTACTAGCTAATGTACGATTACGATTAGGTAGAATGTGGCATTATGATACCCAGCTGTCGAAATCAGGTGGCTGGTACAACGACCCACACTAGTCTGCTATCTTATAGAGGTGTCCTTCACACTGTGATATACCTATTAGCAGTACCCAATTGTAGATCATATGGAAACCGAACGGAGTTGTCAGATTCATGAAAGTGGTAGAGTATTTTGTTGGATGTGTTGGTTTGAGGCAAAGACGCGGCATGTTTTGATTGCAAAAATGAGAACTGGCGGACTGTATGTTCAGCACTAAAAGTACCAAGTACCTATTTTAGTTTCGGGAAGTATAAGGTACAGGTAACTACACAATTCCCGACAGGTACAGCTCCATATCCCCGTGAGAAATATTTCATACCATGCCCTTAAAACTGTGCCTTCTCCCAGGTCTGCCTTACGGCTCTCCAGTAGCGATCCGCAAGCTTCCTTCGTGCCTCCGCCTTGTCGGCGTGACGCTCGACACCCTTCATCGCCGTAATACCGTCAGCAGGGCTGTAGAAATAGGCAATGGGAAAAGACGGCGAAGCGCACCGCCGGCGACGGAGCGCCGTCGAGGATGCCCCGCTCAAGTGGCTAGTAGGTAAAGGGTGCGGGCGCGGAGTTGAAGACGGTGGCATGCAACGGGAGGGTCGCGGTGCCTTTGAGCGTAGCATCAGAGGACGAGCAGCCGATCGTGGTGCGTGCATGGGCCGCGTAGAGGCCTATCATGGGAGCGTCATGCCAGCAATGGTGCAGGTCACGAGGAGAATGGCTGAGGTCGGGAAGAGGGCCATGTAGTAGCGAACTTACTTGGCGAAGAGGTCATCAACAGCATTCATTCAGCCAAAGTCGATAACTAGCGTGGGGTCGTCAGCGATGCGTTCCCGCGATATGTTACTAGGCAACGGATGCAGGAGGTAAACGCTGGGGGACAGCGCCTACACGAACGTCAATCCGCCGGTAGCGCGTGGCCGCAGCATTGCTATCGCCATGACCGGTGAGTAGGTGATAAGTATGTGATGGTAGAGAGGTGGTGAGTTGATGCTAGATGATTAACAGTCGGATCAAATCAGAGCGCTTTCAGAAAGGGGGCACATTCGTGCTCAATGAAAGACTACTATTACACTTTATTACAATTTATCGTATATCATGCAGAGTCCTTATATTCTTATAACCTATGTTCTCTAGGTTGGTAGGCACCTCAAATTATGATCGGCCCCAACAGAACCCAGGGGCTCACGGGCTATATCCCCCCAAAATGCCATAGATGTGTAGCCTGCCTTTGGCGTTCGATGGGCTTTATAGTATACCGTTAGTTTCTTTAATCTTAGGGTTGCTTTAAATTTGTTTCGCATGTCCTACCTAGCATGAGTTCAGCATATTTATTGCCCTATTGGATGAGTATCAATAGTTGATATGACTGCTACAAACGATACATCTGCTTAAGAGGCCCAAATGCCCGAGTACGACACTGTTTCTTAGCAACTCAGCAGAAATCAGAAGGAAACAGCCAGGTGCACAGGGTGGCTTGTTCTAGCAGATACCTTACCGGCATTTTGTTGCTACTCATCTGCTCGAGATCAGTTGTCCTATCGGCTTTCTACTTAATATCTGTCCTAGTCCCAAGTTCTCTTACATTTATGCTCCGGCACGAAATCTATAGACTTACATTTCCTTCTCAACGGGAAATATGTTAGCTTTTATGGGTAATTATTTCAACTTTTCCATGGTTCTTCTACTTTTAAAGACAATAAACTATCTTTCGCTAGAACCTTGCTATAGCACTCCATTCGTTACTGTTGCCTTTGGAATTCCATCCTACTTTTATAGCGGTAGCTTTCTTGTACTAAACACCCTTGAATGGTTCCCTAATAATTAACCGATTTGTCTAATTGTCAATAACCCGAGCCAGCTAGCTTCGCAATTTTGCTAGCTGCAGCATATTGGCCCGGGTTCTTCCGTACGACGTCGCCAAAGGCCTTCGACGCCTGCTGTATGTTATGCCCTCTCCCACTATTGCCTACCACTGTAGATATAGCATCACGAAGGCATTCGACTGTCCAATAAGGGCTATCCCCTTGGCAACCCCATATTCCAACTCCAACCGTCTCCGCTAGCTGGGCGAAGCTATAGTGATCAAGCCATTGTGGGAGCACAATCTGTGGTACTCCTGTTCTGTGGATTGGTTATTTAATAATGCGCCCGAGTCATCTACAGAATGAATTGGACCAGAGCGTACTTACCCAAGCGCCTCGTGATAGCACCCAGCTCCGCCGTGGTGTACTGAGGCAACGATATGGCCAGTCTCCATAAGTGCAGTTGGGTCTACTTCGAGCCACGATTCTAACTTGAGGCGTCCATTTTCGAGGAACGGACGTAACGGCTCTGTGACCATGTCGTTGTATTTCTCTCCCGAACTAGTCACTGGTGCCTTGCGAAATTTCCATAGGACCTGTAGCTCAGGCCTATCAAGCATGGCATATGCAAGGGCCTGTGCCATAGTGGCCGCTTGCCCCTCGGACCAGACGAAGACTGAACCAAGGTTAACAAGCAAGGTGGGTGCTCGGGCCATCCACTCCACTAACGAAGGGCTTTGTTCTTCAGCCGGGGAAATTGAAAGTAAAATAGGACCCGTCAAGGTGACATTTGCTGGTAATACATCAAGTGGCGTAGAAGCTCCAGGCAACGCCTGTGTCAACCATGGAATGCTTGCATGATGAATATTAAACCAGTTAACTGGATCCGTCAGACCTTTTGCAGCGAGAAACCTTGCTGTTTCCTTAAACTGTGACATGCGAAGCATGCTATAAAAATATCGCACGTTCAAGTAGATGCTCTCCGGTATTTTCAGTAATGGAATAGGAAAGGGTATACCGGATCCCATTCTGCTCAAGTGATTAGCTTGCGGCTTTAAGCGGTTATAGTTGTAGATGCCGATAACATGGAATTCCATATAGCCATGAGTGTGATAATAGTTCAAAGTCGACCTACACTGGATACTTCCATAACCATCCTAGATACGGTTGCGTCAATGGGAAGGTTTCAATAGGTGTTAGTGGGCTAATAAACGTGTGTAGTCGACTACGATTTCGCGCGGCATCGATGGCGGGCCTTAGGAAGGCGTCCAGCACAACTAATGCTGGGTCTATATCATCAATAATTTCTGGGGTATTATTAAGAATAATTAATTTGAGAATATCTCGCCATATAATGAAGGGGTCGCGTACCAGAAGCCTTCGAATAAATTGCAAAATGCTCTTCCCCTGACCAAGGCGAGACGTAAAAGGGCATATCTCTACTGGCCACACCAGCACTAGGTAGACCCGGCTGGTGGATGGCGTTTGATAAATTTCTGCCTGATTTTATCATACTGGTTATGAAAGACGGGTCAGGAAGCTGATGAAACAGGATTCGTTTAGCAGATGGTGTCGTTCTTAACCCATAGTCCGAGATGCGGTCGATTCTCCCGGCCATCGGTCTAAAGGAGGCATAATGCACTTGGACTTCCGGATGCCGCTCTAATAAAGCGTAGGCTGATGCGACAAAAACATTAGATAGGCCGTGCTCAGAATTTGACAAGAATAGAACTGTGTTATTCCGGCCTATTCGGAAGTTCGAGATGTTCGGAGCTGACGGCCCAGTCCATTTGGCTAGCAGAAATGCGAATGCCAAGATGATGAACGAGGTACCGGTCAAGATTCTGCGGTACATAATGAAATACACTATGAATTTGTGATTAATACTGCGAAGGAAAATGTAGAATAGAGAGATAGTGAGCAGTGCAAGGATCTTGTCAGGGGGCTTATTCTGGAATATTATATAGTAGGGCCGCACATTATTAATTCCTGACTCGTTCCACCGGAAATTGGAGAGAACTCATCTCCTTATATAAACATACCACCTTTATACAAGTACCCCTAGGGGCCTATAACGGTGTAGTTCCTTAACCTGATAAAGCCCTCTTCAAGACATCACGCGGGGTAGCTCTGCCAAGTAAAGATCACATCTGAGTAAGATGATTATGTGCTATGGGACGCGGTAAGAAACAAAAAACAGGGATTAAATTTTTAATCCCGCTATCTGTGGATGCCACGGGTATGCTTATAATACTCTACTGGCTGTGGCATCCGATACTGGAGAAAACCGGATTATTTATGTCGTAGAAGGGATCAACAAAGCTCTCCAACTGATTAGCGTCACTTGTGCGTTAATGTGCGATACGATAATGAACATATTTGACGAATATATTTATTAATTTTTCAATTTACCACAATACTTTAATAGCCGAACGAATATTAAGAAGCGATGTGAACACATAATCATGCACCTTTCAATAAGACCTATACATTTGGCATAGAGATCCATGCTTTTGAAAAGGCAGCATGATAACGCATATATATCTAGCATGAAACTATTTCCAATTGCCCGTCACCGCTTATTGTTTGACAGCTCAGGCCATCGAGCGCCCTCATTCACGTAGTGTTAGAGATCAAGCTGCTGAGATAGTTGGACTACAAGTGCCCATGGCAGTGATGAGGCCTCGGAAGTGCTCTGACATCTTGTGTACCACTTAGGCATATACACCCTAATAGGATAACTAAGTTCCCCTAGAAGTGTGTGGATGTGAAAAAGATTTAAAGGCAGTGCTAGTCTAATGCCACATGTCGTATTTCGTTGCGTTGATGTGAAATAGACCGAACGGTAATCTCCTTTCTAAACTCTGTTATGAATAGCAATTATTATGGTATACAGTGCTAAGCTAAGAGGTAGAATATAGAGGGTAGGCATAGGTAATATATAGTATATAAGTATCGAGCATTATACCAGCCATCCTAGTTTCAATACAGAAGAGTTCAGAAGGGAGCCTATGTGTACGGGCATAAATAGGCCATGATCTAACCATTAGAGGGAGAAAATAGGAGATCTATGGCCTCCTATGCCTAAGGTGATTATCAACTGAATATGACTACTCCAAGCCATATGGTATGGGCCCTTTAACACACTAGGATGAGTATGTATCATAGAATTGTAATAGATTGCAATAAACGTTACCGTCATATAATAGCCAGAAGCAACGCATTGACAGGACAAGAATATTGTAGCGCGCCTACTACTAATGGCCATCTCTCCCCTTTTTCTTTAAAAAAAAAGCGTTTAGTATGTGCCTTGCCTCATTTTAAGTTGTAACATCATAAAAACAACGCCACTTGGAGCGTGATGTTAGTAACAACATGATATACGTTCTATAGTGTGTTAGGTGATAAAGTCGAACATACGATAATAGTGTGGCTATCTCGACCTAGTTGCCTATATACCAGGCCTCTAGGTCCCCTTTCGGAACGTCTAGGAATTAATTGATCTACTTACTGAGACCTGTACTACACCCTATCACACCCTTCATTCTAGCTGATTATAGGCATTTACTCACTCACATGTTCTCCTCCGACGGTGTGGGGGCAGGAATTGAATGCAAAATGCGATACAATATTCGCGATCTTTTTAGGCAAGTATCCCATTGAAGTCTGGTCACATGCTACCATTCTATTGTCACCAGACCTTCGGCTAGTTGAGCTCTATATAATCAGGACACTAGACTTTGAATGTAACCCCCCAGAACTTTTCCATTAAACAATGTCTTGATTTTACTAATGAAAATAAAGACTTCAGTCTTTGCAAACGTTACCAACCATACACATTCTCTAGAACTAGTCCAGCTCCTTAATGCATAGCACCATTAAGAAGGTTACAAAATGTTAGAAGCAAAGGAGAGAAGCAACAATAGGATGCATACTGATTATGTTCAAGGCGTCGATCAGTACTGAACGCATAATAAGGGTTTGGGATATGTGGTGGTTTATATACACAAGAGGTGGGAGGCGTCTCATACAGTCCATTCAGCACAAAAAACGTGATAGTAATCATGATGTCAATGTCATCCAAGACAAATCAGAGCTAGATGAGACTATATGGTGTTTCACGCAATGAAAAAAATTACAAGTATTGATTTGACCCGTGACAAATCAGTAGAGCTATATTGGGTAAAGGTACCTGAGATTGAGAGAGCTGATAAATGGCTGACGGGACGAATATATAAATGAATCAGATTGCAGGCTACAGGCTGATATCTTAGAAACCGATATAGTACGATTCCCATAACACTTTTTCATAGATTACTTCAATAACTACGGATGTAGATAATCTCTAAGAAGTTAATTGATCTCTACTAATATACTGTTATAATTCAATTGTGATGTAGGCAGAAGAAATGGAGAAGAGACAAGCACATATCGCACTTGATTCTATTCCATTTATTTTACTTAACCCTTCCGATAAACCCATATTATTTAGTACAGCCCTGAACCTTTTAGCTGGCTAGATCAATATATTAGGGTCAAGAATCAGGCAGATCGAGTCTTTTACTATTATCTTCTACAAGATAAAACTATGAAGTTACTTGCATTTGGCAAGAGCCGGAGAACAACCGTCTTATCAGTATGGATACAACATACCAAGGAAAGTCTGCATATCCTACAAACTGTTATTCAAATTGGGATGGCGTGACTCGAGGCAATGCGCTGAACTAAACAAAATAATGGAACGGTGGTAGATCCGAAGAGAATAATAGACGCAGGCTACATTTGATCCACACCGAAATTCCCACAGACAGTCGATAAAGTTGCTAGAATGGTGGCGTAGTGATGCATTATCACACTTGCACTTTACACAATCCCGCGAGAGAAGGCAATAAAGGCGTTAGAAGATGACCCTACGAGTGCAAATGTAAGGTCCTAACGTCATTCTGAACTTGGTAGACTAGCATAGACATGCGTAGACAGTTTAATTTACCCCACTTATGTGGTTCGTCAATACATCATCGCGGCCCCTCATCCTTAACCTTCCATCTTTAGTGCCCAATAATACCGTTATAACAACGTTGCCTCTACCTTTAACTCGAAATGGTCATTGTATAAATCTCGAGAGAAAGAGGTGATAATAAGGGTGATCGGTAGGTACTTATTCGAGGTACAAGTTGCAGGGCCAATTCCGTTGTAAGTTGTGTATTGCGGGGAAAGTTGTTAAGACTGTCCCGCTTCAACTAGCTGCATAGAATATTAAAGCGCCACAAGCCAGCTGGCTATAAACAATATATATAATCGCGCCAATCCTGATTTGATTCGGAAAGAGTCGGCAGGGCGGCGTTCCATAAGTAAGCGGCATTCAGGGCAATGTTACCTTGTCGACTGGTAAAGTGCGGGGGATCGTGGCCAAATAAGAGCCATGATCAACAGGGCTTAGTGAAAAAATTGAACTGCCGGCAGCCCAACAACACAACTAACCAATTGTCATTTGGCCGAGGAAGCACGTTTATAACCCCGTTGAGCTACTTAAACTTCCTCAGGAATACGCCTCGGAAGGTTATAACCTACTCCTTGGACATGACACATAAAAAAAAGTAATAACTAGGTAGGCCTCACCCTAGACTTGAATTGAATATGAATAAAAAATAATACACAAAAAGAAGTGCACAAGTGGTGCTTGAGCAGAATATGAAACTCCATGTCGGATTTCTAAGTAGTCAATATTAGACGTGAGAAGGGTGGCTCATCGGACCTGCACAACTGTTAACTGATGCAAATATGCGGCGAAATACGGAGCCAACTAATTTTAAACCATGGAAATGAGAGATTAAGATTATTAAGTCGGACTTCCACTGACTTGTTCCCTTGGGTCTCTGAAGTTCAGCTTACTACCCATGCCTGCTTGATTTACGCTTTAGGACCAATCCACCCCAATCCGGACAAGGCAGCTTGCTGAATTACCTAACCGTATGCCATATTGGTGACATATTACAACATTGATCATGGCAAGCATATGCATAAGATATCTACGTGCATAAATCAATCACTTGAGGGCTCCCACATCTCGATCGCCGGTACAATTGCCGGTTTTGCATTACCTAGCTTTGCTTTGTCGGATGGAAGACTCTCGTGCGCCAATCAAGGCACCNAAAAAGATGCCACAACTAAGAGCCCGACTACAATCATTAGGCCGTACATGAGAGCAGAATCAAGGAGGATAGGCATGCTACGATAGATTGACAATGAGCCAACTCATCTCTCAGCTCCCTCGGTATGCAGATCGCTACTTGATTAACTCGATGAACTTGAGCACCCGGTGATGTCGGTTAGGATAGGGCAGATTTTCAACGACTGAAAAGAAAAGGGGTCGCATGTCCTAGGAGCCTCAGAAATATAAAATGTAGGTAAATCGCCGCCATAAAAAATTATTGTATTGAACTCACCATCAATCACTTCCCCCTACACAATAGAACCACTACTTCTAATCCTTCTGCCAACATGAAGTTCGCCTTTTTCCTTGCTCTTTTCCCAATTTCTGGGCTCACCAGTGAGGTAACCCAAGCATTAGAGCCTCATTCTTTGCAACAGCGAGCATGTACATCCCTCACGTCAGCTTTAACCCTTGAGCCGCTCTGTTGCGATGAATCCACGCACTCTCTCTTCTGGGTCAACAAGCTCCTCAAGCTCGGTATCTGCTGTGCACTTGGCGAGATCCTCGACGGGTTCACTTGCGCTGCACCCCCGCCCAGTCCAAGCGCAGGTGTCTGCTCTGGGGAAGCTGTATGCCCTCACAAGAGCGGTGCGGATCTCGGAATCAAGTATGGCCACTGCTACGTACTGCAGGCCCTGAGCGGGCTGTACCTTGGCCACGATTACGATGCCAAATATGAGGTTCAGGGCGAGAACCCCGGTGTTGTATTCCGTGTTTGCGGTGATACCACTGCTTGCAATACCACCCTCGATGCTGTTGTCGGAGCAGACGATACTTGGTGGCTGCAGGATCAGATGGGAGATCCAGCGTCAACTGGATTTGGTTGGCTTGGCGGTAGCGGCGATTTATCGGTTCAAGACAGCCCAGCAACCGCTCTCGTTGTTGGAGGGTCATCAGTATGCTATGGTGGCAAGTGTGCTGTTTGTATTACGTTCCCGCCCGGGGGTGCACACGCCCCTTGCCCACTTAGCCCAGGACAATCTCACCTGGGCATCTCCTCGAACCCAAACAACTGTCAATCGTTCTTTTGGCAGGAAGTCGGATGCAGATCGGAAAAATGATTGAGGTTTGAGGAATGGAAGCGGTGATACTGTTATGTCCAGCATGTCAGCTGTGCTCATACGATTTGGTCTGAAGAAGGTAGCTGATCTGGCTTTGGGTATACTTCTATTCAATCATTAATTATTATTATATTGTATTATGAGCAGTCTTCTGGAGGAGGGAAGACTTAAGGAATAATGGAGATTTAGTGTTTACGCCTATCTTGATCTCAACAAGCGACTTACCCGTGACCCATAGACGTATCGACCCTAGAGACAACCTAACCTACCCACCATTTACGGGGCAAGTCGGAGGGGAACTAGATCACAATAAGCAAAATAAATCCTATTCTGGCTATTTGCCCCTGAAAATATGCCCTAGCGTACGAAGCACAGAGTTAGAGGCCACAGTAGGCACGTCTAAAGAATACACTCTTATCAGATAATAACATCTCTTTTCCATCATACTTATAATAAGGGCAACCATCTGCGTAGACTAGGGTTTCGACCGCCGTGCTACTGTTACGAATATTAGCTTACCAATTGATTATCAATTAGGACGCGCATACTTGTGTTACATATCTAATTACAATAACAATGGCATTTCTAGAGAGCTCAAGACTGCTATAAAAACAATCCGATTTCTTGGTTAGATCACTGGGGAAGGCCATGGAGAGAGGGGGGCATCAAATAGCGATACATGCATGTAGAAATGGCTCGACAAGGATTTTCTAAGCCAATTGGGCTGACTTACACCATAATTATACGATACGTTTCCTTACAACCATAGTGGCCAAACAGTATATAGGAGAACTAACTGATGCGATACTGGGTAGGGAGGGTTTCAAAGCTTGAATAAGATTACGTATACGAGTATAGGACGCAATAATGACTAGATTTTGTATTTTGCTTGCTCGAACTGTTGTAATATTACAAACTTGCTACAAAAACACTCTTAATATCGTGGATATGCATCAGTTTCATGAGCCTTCCCTTTCTAATAACATTGCATTTAGATCAGGATTGTGCGCAGAAACACAACCAAGCGATCCGTCATATATATTTGCAATACATGTGAGGTGCACATCTACAAACGAGTTAGAGAAATGCTGGTCTTCTTATCGCTGCTGGCCGCCGATGCGTCATCGTTAGGGGGTGTCAGATTCTGTGTCGCTTGAATCTTGGGCACAGCACCGAAGCGAGTGTTTCCTAGATCCCAGATCTATTGTACACAGATTGGTTAGCAAGCAGATAACGTAGCAAGAGAAGAAAAGGGCAAGGGAGCAAGGTAATCATTCTTACAGCGTAGATGTTGCGCAGGAAGACGTCGCCGAGGATATCAAACGGGTTAGTACCACGACTCTGGACACCGCCATACCAGTGGCTGTCGTCCGCAAGGGCAAATGCGAGGGCCTCCTTCTGGATAGTGAACTGGGTGTCGCCGACGGCAACAGAGAAGTCGGGTAGGTCATCAGCGGTAACACTTGTAGGGAAGATGTAGCCCTGCTGGGTTGAATCGTATGTAGCGCCAGGAATCTGCTGATACAGAGCCTCGCAAACCTCGTCGGATACTAGAGCCAACGTGGTGCCCGTGTCAGCGATGGCCTTATTACCGCTCTGCTTCGACGTTGTGCCGTTAATAACGTACGAATCTGAGTTGAACATCCAGAACCCCTCGGAATTGTCGATATCCGTGTATACGATATCGGCTCCGGACGCGCTAACAAGGTCTTGGTCTATATACCCAAACGTGTAGAAGCTGTCTTCGTCGTCACGCTCGCTATAGAAGGCCGAGGTGAAAAGCGACGCGTCTGACGGGATCACGCCCTGTGAGATCATGTTCTCCACTGGAGTTGGAGCCGGGTCAGGTTGCCCGTTCTTGGTTACCGTGTTGATGCTGCTGAAGGCGAGTCCCAGGAGTCCATCCCCCGTGCCCTGTGCAAACTGTGTAGATAGCTTAGTGGCAAGCTCGACTGTCTGACCTGTGACACTAAGCCCGCCGACGTTCAATACATCGCTGCCGCAGGTGCCCGAGGCGGTCGAGCCGTCGCCGTAAGAAATATTCCAGTCCTCACCAGCCAGAGTCTTGTATGTGCTCGAGCTAGTGGCATCGAATACATTGTGGTTCTTTCGCAGAGAGCTACTGAGACGCGTGGAGAATACCTACCGGTTGTGCGGTTAGCAAAGGACGAACCGAGATACAGAATTACGGTAGCTCACCCAAAGATCTGCTGATCCGGTGTCAAAATCCAGCATGAGGTTCTGTGCCGGGGTACCGATAGAGACCTGGACGAGGTACCTTTGAGGGTGTGAGAAATTAGCAGATTGTCCCTCTTAGCGACGCTTTGAACGTTGCGATAGGAGTTTTCTAGCAACATCTAGCTCGGAAAGACTCACTCTGTGTCACCTTGCTGATCATCGGCTCCCACTTCGCCCGTCTGCGTGGTGCCAGTCCGTTTAACGAGGAGATGTTCCTTATGGACGCGCCCTCCTCTCTTGTGATGCTCATGACGAGCTAGCCCGCGCTGTGTGACACGGTTTATATGGTAGTACGGGCCTTCCTTGGTCGAGTCAAATCCATATTTATTCATCAAGGAGACATAAGATTTAAGACCCGAACGCTTGTAGTTGGGGTTGCGAACAACTCTTAGTTTGGCAAGGCCATCCATGATAGCAGTAGGTCTGATGGGCATGGGTGATGGTTTGCTGGTGGCGCTTTTGTCTTATAGAGAATGGGGATTATCTGTAGTCTGTTGGGGAAGAAAATGGGAAACTCCTAAAGCAAAGTCCTTAAAGCGTTGATCAAGATAGATATATATATAAGGAAGCAGAAGAAACGAGGTAAGGGGCCATCAGTAGTGTTTCATAGAGTTACGGTTTGGCAAATGGATAAGATGACAAACCTGTTTTTTCGTCTTTGAATGAAGCACATCGCTCTCGTGATGTATGTACTGACAAAAGGAGGATCATTTTGCATACAGCGTGGGGGCATCGCTTCAGCAGAGCTAGCTAGTGTAATGCTTTGATGCGAAACGGGGCTCGTTTTAGTGGCGATAGCTCAAGGAACGCGCAAGCTCGACAGGGGTTCTGGGCGGATGAGTTGTTGGACCCGGTCGTCGATGTTCCCTTATGACGTCTATAATAGAATGGGCGTGTGAGCAAGCAAACAACTGAGTATAAACGTGCAGATAATACTGAGATAGGTGTGTCATTCTGGCCGTGCAGTGAGATGGTTTGGTAACCATTTTAGTAAGCAGAAGCAGATGCTCATGCTAACCAGCAGACCATCCCATCACCTTGCTCGCTTCTCGGTAGGCATTTAGCGCTTAGAAATCTATTTTGTCCTCAAGGTCCATGATGACAAGCAAATATGTATAATGATTCAGTTCTCATTCCCGTTCCAGCCCGTGATGGTGTTGGGTGACCCTTGCAAAAGTCCTGATGCACAGCTCTCAGGCATGATACAAATCGGGAAGGTCTTGGTGCCAAGACCTTGTCGGATGCCTCAGAAATGCTTGTTTTCTAACCGCTGCCCCCACTCGGTGTTGGCGATGCATCGCGGTACCCGACGCTACGGAATTGATGCACTCCCATAGCCGCGGGTTTAGCTTGCATCTGTTATTAAGTCCCTAGTCTGATAAGATCTTCCCGACGGCCATAAAATGTATATGCCACTTCCTAGGGTACGAAAACCGGATTGCCGCGATTCTCACGTGAGAATCACGAAGCGGAAAGCGGGTAGATAGCAAGCAAACCATGCCCATTCTAGCAAGGTCCTATCAGAGTGCCATCTGACATCATCACCTTTTGTGACATGGGAGTGCCTATAGTACCCTCGTCCCTCCTCTGCCGAGCGTCAAGTTCAGGGAGTGATGCAAAACATCCTAACCCTAGACTAGCACGTGCATGGGTTAGAGAGATGGTGTGAGGGATCCTTGCATGTGATGATTAATTTGGCCTCTGGAGCGATAGGTAAGATACCTACATGTTACCTAGATTCGTTATCGACAGGCGGTGCCTAGGTCATTAGATTCCGCCCAGATGAACCGGGAATAAATAACCAAATGCCTGACCGGTGCGTCTGAATATTGAATGCGTAAGCAAACAGAATACATGTGATCACTTATGTTCAATAGCACTGCCTTATTGCTCCTAAATGTGCAAAGGCTGGTCGGCAGGATACGGACATAGTACTTAAAGCGAAAAATATATTTGATACACCGGTCTTGTACTTTTTCTTTTTTTGCGTTATTTTCTTATAAATATTGCTACTCTATAGCGGGGTACTCGAACACTGCCATCTATATACTAACGATTGAGGCCATTGCTATATGATTGACCTTTCTTTCGACACTGGTTGGGCTAGTAGGTAATACTCTCGTGTTACAACCTTCATTATATGGTCCTACTCCTTGTCTCTCATGTATCTTTTCATCTTTATTTAATCTGAGGCATAGGGACTTGCCAAATATTTCTCGCTGAATGGATAATCCAAATAGCCCACTTCCGAGCCGATGGCGTAGAAGGTATCACGCTCATACTCGTTGAGTTCAAGACCCTCCCGAATCCGATATACTAGATCCGGGTTTGAGAGGAAGTGTCTGCCGAATATGACAACAATTTTCTTATCTGGATATTCTTCATCGACGAGTCTCCGTGCGTCTGCCGCCTCATACCCCCCTGCAACGAGTAGAGGGCCGTCCCACAGCTTGTATGCAAAGTCCAACCGCTTGCCATCTACAAACTCATGGTTCTCGGTCAGGCGCGCCTCGACCAAGTGGAGGTATGCCAAGCCTAGTCGGCCGGCTTTGTCGATGATGTCCGCGTATTGCGGGATTGGATTTTCCATCGTCATGCCTTGAAATGTGCTCCATGGGCTCAGACGAAGCGCAGCGCGTTCTGGGCCCACTGCATCGACCACGGCCGTCATGATCTCATTGATAAAGCGGGAACGGTTTTCCACGCTGCCACCGTACTCGTCATCGCGCTTGTTGCTGACGTCTTGGGCAAATTGGTCGATGAGAAAGCCGCTGGCGCCATGAAATTCGACTCCATCAAAGCCCGCACGAATAGCATTCTCAGAGGCTGTCACGAAGTCTCGAATCGTTTGTTTAATCTCTGGGATGGTCATGGCGCGGGGTACCGGGGAACTTTCATCGATAGGAATGGCGCTAGGACCGACAACGCTAATCCCCTGCTTCTCAGACTCTTCGGCTTGCGCAGCACGGCCCAAGGCAGCGATCTGACAGAATATGTAGCATCCCTTGCGATGAACTTCGTCCGTAATGGTCTTCCAGGCGGAGATCTGGTCTTCGCTCCAGATCCCCGGCGCATAGGGGAATCCTCCACAAGCTGCGGGAGAAATAAATGTACCTTCGGAAATAATCAAGGTGCCCGGGACAGCAGCTCGCTGACCATAATATTCCTTCATCATGGGTGTAGGCACGCGGTCAATAGTTGCTCGAAAGCGAGTGAGCGGAGCCATCCCAATTCGATGCTTCACTTCGAAGTTGCCTATCCGAAGTGGCTCGAAAAGCCGCGATTCTGCCATTGGGGAGGTANGGGGGCCGGCCATTGTAAAAAGTATCTCGTGCTTTGGTAGTTTCGATCGATGCTAAGTTGGAGCTAGTGACTTCCACTGGTCTAGTCATGTAGGAACGGAGACATTCCTTGACCTTTATATATCCAACGCTCGCGTTCTAATCCAGAACACACTGTAGGAGGGTATTTAGTCAGCGCCGAAAGCTTACATATTAAGTGAGCTAAGGAACTATGAGTTCCGGCGCAGAAGAACTCCATCGAAGATTTATATGCGATGCTCATTTTTAGTAAATAAGTATGTACCGAATAAGGAAGAGAGGTACTTTTGGGGGGCCTGGAGCTTTTAGCAGCCTCCATCCTGTTGGTTTTATTATTATTGTCCGCCGCAGAGGCGGAGGACTCTGTATGCTGATTTATAAGCATCAAGGCAAACCGTCAACAGACGTGAGCCTGCTCATATAGTCAAACGCTAGCGTAAGGAATATAGTGCTTTGATAACGATAAGCTCAGTATACTTAAAACAAGTGTATCCCACATATTATGTCCTCTGCAGTGGCACTACACATTACTACTCACAAGCCATGGCCATATATGTAGATGTGGAACGCTACGGTATCAAAGGTTGGATAAGCAGATCAGTAGAAGTGTCCGCTATTTATTTTGGCAATGCATGCATACTCTTGACAAGCTAAGCAATTAACTCTACATAAGTATGAAGTAAAGCAAGTGCTTAGGAGCGGTTGAAAATATTAAGAAGAGTAAAATGCTCATGGGTCCCCAAGTAGGTATAGATAATTAAGTTAGGTTTCTTGGCAGCACCCAGGCTTCTTGTACTACAGGTCAACAGGATCATAAATGTTAGCTCCGCGCTAAATACTAAAGAAGTAGGAGTACTGATTCTCACAAGGCTGCTATATTAATTCAGTAGAAATTTACGTGTTGATCAGTCTCGAAGCATTTTTGCCACCAAACAGCCCTTGTTCAGCAAGTATACCGAACCAGTTTTCGCACCAAGAACCCCCTGCCAGTACAAGCTACTAGCGTGGAGCTAACATTTATGATCCTGTAGACCTGTAGGTAATCAGTGTCCTAATCCTATTTTGTTTTATTCAACTGTTTATACTATTTTAACACTGCTAAATTTTAAATTGGGTTTAGCCTAACTCATGGCTCAGGATATGTCGAGGCATAATTAGAAAGATGCGCCTATAAAAGAAAATAGAGGTGGACCCAGATAGAAGCGAAGAGTGTGGCTGAAGATGTGGCTGCATAGTAAGCATCCAGGTGGATTGAATAAGCATCTATCTACCTAGACGTCGCATCACCCTTCCAACAAGAAACCAGTTAGACTAGAATATACCACATTAAGTTTAACAAAGCTCTTGTAAATTCACGCTAGCTAGTAGAACTTGGGAGTGGAGTATTCTGTACAAGAGGAGAACACAGCGATTGTTGTGCATTACAATAAATAGATGGGCGCAAGTTGGCTAGGTTAATTTGAGGTCCGTGCATAGAAGGCTAATTAATAGGGTTCAGATAGCTACCTAACAAAGAGACAACCTTTATCTGGGTAGAATGCATCACGGATATCCTTATGCGCGATTGTCGTTTCAGCTTACCTATCTAGTTTCCCCCTCACACGTTCACCTTGTTCATTTTGATGGTACAAGTTCCATGTATTCTCTAAATCATATCTCCTAACACATTGATACGTTTCCTAAGAAGCCGCACAGGCACCTTGTCACCTAGCGTCTTACACTAAGCCAGGATCTCAACAAAGAGTGGGAACTTCGAGTATTGTCACTGTTTGCCCTTCAGTTTAATATGATAAGGTTACAAGGAATGAGATCTTCAATTGACCTCATAATATGGGTGTTAAGCTAGTGTTCCACTCAGGAAAGCGTCGGTGGTGAACTTGCCGCAACTCATTACCGAGTAACGTAGACGTTGTCTTGGCCGTAACGTATAAGCAAGCGATAGGCCAAGAACGAATTATCAAAGGCAACGCGCGTCTCCCAGCATAACAATAATATTGAATCTCCAAATGCAGTACTACCAAATAGTCATGATTGGCTCTGGTGGCTACCTAGGTTTGCGTGTGCTCATGCAGTGGTTGATGATGAAGAATTGTTATCACTTACCTAACCAACCTGCATATCTGAGCGAGCTTGACAAATGCATTGACCCATGAAGGCCAACTCGAAGTACCACCTCATTGGCTTTATGCCAATTCATACAGAACTTACCCTCTAACTGATCAAAGGTAGGCCATTTGGACATGGAAAAGAGAGGCATGCCAGACTTGAAACTTATGTATTGTATTAACAGTTGTAAGTTTAGCGAAGTGTCTGAGTTAACTCTATATATCCTAAGTGATTATCTAACATACGGTATAATTGAAGAGAATAAGAACGACTCTGTGACTAGCTGTTAAATTCCCTGTCCGTCGACTATTAATCCACTGGGAAACCCAGCCACCCTCCATTTTATGTAATCCTCCGTGGGTGATATGACATCCTTTCCTCAAAATCATGGAATCGCTGACGTTAGTAGAGAGTGTGTTAAAAAGTGCATCCTGAAAGCTGACTAAATTTCTTACAAATAAATTCATGGTCACTCCGTAGCAATTTTACAGGGAATGGAGACGTTGTATCCATTTTCTTTTCTTTTCTCTTTCTATTTTTTTTCTGGGCGGGGTAGGGGTTTGCCGTACCCTTGCGGCTCTATGACAGATGCCTAGTCGAGGCTAGGGGTTCGAGAATGTATGGATATTGGCCCTTTCGATGACCAGAAGATTCACAATAGGATGATCAAGATCAAGTTCAGAGGTGCAGTAAACCTCATGCCCAAACCCTTGCACACGATTTGATTCAATTTCGTGCGATTCATAGGTTGTACTGAACATCGTAATGTTACTGATTTAACAGGGACGTTAGCTATCTTCGATTGGGTTGCAATTTAGCTACTTATCAGGCTATGCGAGTTTGCAACCTTGCCCCTAGTATCATGATGATTTATGAACCATGACGATACCCTGATATTATATCAATTGGGACACACGATTGGCCATTGTACGACAATATTGATGCGTCCCATGAATATAAGGTCCGCCTGGAAAGGTTATTGCATTGTTCCTTAGAGATATGTCCCTCTACAAGCGAATCAGAGCCCATCATATACTATTATTCTCGCGGTTCGCTCTACTTTGGGAATGTGATTCCCGGCCGAGACAACATAGCAATCCGGGTAGTTTGGAGTGTAGCTGATGCTTGGACGCTAAAGTTACGCTCAGTTCGTATATGCAGCTAACTTTCGGAACATCAAATCGACAAGCACGGACACTATCGTCAACGGCAGGAATTTGCATACCAAAATGTCTTATGCATGCCGCTGTTCCGCACTCATACGCAGCCAAGATTATTGGATTAATCATTTTGGTATAGACAGTAGCACAAGCTATCTACCTTCCTAATGTAGGTGAAATTGCATGGGATTGGGGTGAATGTTATGAAAATGAAATCCAAGGACTCAACGATAGCAACTACGACGTCTATAAAGGCTTGTCGATCGCCCTTTTGGAATTTCTTTCGAACCAGCATCATTAGTGATCATCAAGATATTCAACAAGATACTTTAATTGGCAGTATCTTCAACTTCGGTCTGACTATGTATCGCTCAGTCATTTTCGCGACAGTCGTTTTGTCCTTTGGTCTGGATGGCTTGTGTGCCGTCCTTCCAGGAAGAGCAAATTGTGCAGTGAAGTCACAGCGCAAGGCTTGGTGAGCAAAATATCCGCTATAATTCAAACTCAGAGTAACACTAACGCAGTTTTTTAGGGAGGACCTAACAGATGGTCAGAAGGAAGCATACATCAACGCGGATTTATGCTTGATGAAGACGCCACCTATTGCGGGAGTGCCAGGGGCGCAGAACATATGGGATGAGCTACAATATATTCATGCTGCTCAGTCGGATTATGTCCACGGAGTCGTATGTGCTCTTTACTCAGGATGGAAATATAATGAAGAATAACCAGCCACACAGGGCGCATTTCTCCCGTTTCACCGATACTTCGTTACCCTGCACCAAACTCTTCTCAACACCCAGTGTGGATATACCGGGCCACTTCCTTACTGGGACGAGCCTCTGAACGTCGGTGCTCTTGATGAAGCCACCATTTTTGACCCTGTACTTGGCTTTGGCGGCGATGGGAGTGGTTCTAGCCGCTGCATTACGGATGGACCTTTCGTTGACACGGTGTTGCGTGTCCAGGAGAATCTGTCAACGAGTGCATACTGCATCTCTCGTGGCCTAAATGACAGGTCATTTAATAGTGCAGCTCAGACGAATGTCGATAGATGCCTCAATATGGCGACTTTTGTTGATGCTTGGAACTGCATCGAGGGTAATCCTCACTCAGCCGGCCACGGTGGTGTCAATGGCGTAGTATGTTTGACTCTCTCGTTCCATTTCACCTTACTAATTCCTCTATTCTTTCTAGATGGTAAACACCAAGCTATCTCCTGGAGACCCGATTTTCTACCTTCATCACGGCTACGTCGACAAGCTTTGGTGGGACTGGGAAGCTAAGAAGCTTCCAGCCCGTTTAACCGAAGGTATGTATAAATCCCCCAATAGGTTAATTATTTTACAAATTTCTATCAAAAGCTAACTTCATCTCGCAGTAAGTACCCAAGTCCCGGCCTTCCCATTTTGGTATCTTGTCAAATTCCACGATTTAGATAGCATTTTATGTATTGCAATGCTAACCTAGTAGATTGGTGGGAATAATACCGCCCGCGGAAATAATGACCCAGTGTTTGTCAATTATTTCAATGATGGTGGGAGCATCACTACATTGAATCACGTCCTTTGGTCTCATGACCTAGTACCCAACGCCACTATCGGGGATGTGATGGATATTGGAGGGGATTATGTTTGCGCCGAATTTGTGTAGGTATGGCAAACAAACTATTGTTGACTCTGGACACCTTTGGCTAAGAGGCCGCTCTTTGTCATTGCCAGTTTTTCATATAGTTTACAGGACGACTCATGATTGAGCAATGCAGGCAGTTTTATTCAGCAGGGAAGTACTATTTCCTAAATTCACTCCTTCAGTGCATGGTAGAAGCTACCAATATATATTTCGGTTCTTTATTTTATGAAATTTAGTGTCCATGGGGGATTCTCCAGAGCCCTAAACAGTGCAGTATTAGTTGAGGCACACATAGGAAGACTACCATTGAGCTTATTCTCGATGCCGCAATACTTGGCGCTCTCACATAACTAGGTAGAATGAAGA
Source organism: Nemania bipapillata (assembly GCA_029590615.1). Lineage (NCBI taxonomy): Eukaryota > Fungi > Ascomycota > Sordariomycetes > Xylariales > Xylariaceae > Nemania > Nemania bipapillata. The sequence goes on along the minus strand of JAPESX010000118.1, from coordinate 7,227 downwards.
CCACTGGAATCTACAACCCAACCCTCGCTCAGGCTCATCATCATACATACATTTCCCGTCCTTGATTTCGCCACCTCCCGAAGATGAATGGCGTAAATTGATAGCTAATTTGAAGCCATCCAATCGGTGATGGGAGACCACATGCTGGTTTCCCGTAGGCCATACTTCTCATCCTCTCTATTGAAGCAAATGAACATGATTTCGATGCCTTTTGATGATATTTGGGGACCTGGTAGTAATATTGTATCGGTGGTGCTTATAATAGCACATTGATCTATAACATTGATGCTCACATATCTATTCCCTGAGAAGTGCAATTGTATGTATTGCACAAAGGAAGTGTATCTTTTTTGGAATTCGTGATTATAGCTGTGCGGCACTAATAATATTACATATCCCTCTCTCATAGGCTCTAAGCGGTGACAAGACTTCAATGATTGAGCCGTGAAAGTGATTCAGTTCATACCTCACATTTAGCCTGGAATGCCAGATAAGCCATCTTCTAGCATGGGAGTGCTGAATGCCTCTCCATACAAGGGACTACAATACTTGTACTATTACTGCCGAAATTACTTGGTCAATGCAAATCTTAACGAAGTGATGTCAAGCAGCGTCACTTCGATATAGGCCACATCAGCCGAGAAACAGCAGCCAGTACCTTTCTATGCCAATATTAAACGCGGAAACGACAACGAATGAAGTGATTCGGATTTGTCAGGCAGTATATCCTAAATTTTATATACGATTTCACCCATGAGTAAGAATTGGCATTCGATCTAATACATAGATAGCATTCTCACTCATCGACTCCCTCCTTTCCTCTCTCCATCCCGTCGCTTTATCGCTTACGCTTCGTGCCAGCCTAGACACGTCGAACAATAGTGCCATTTCATTGGTTGCAATGGGTCTTCTATCAATACTCTATACACTCGGGGTGATGTTTGCCGGAGTTACCAGTGCAGCGCAATACTGTGACGCCGTGACGAGTGTTTGTTATTCGGAGACCAAGGCCGGGGACCTATACGTGCGGGTCGCATTGCCGACCGTCGAGAAGGACCCTTTTGATATGCTCGTGCAGATTGTGGCACCCAAGAGAGTCGCAGGTTGGGCCGCCATCGCCTGGGGAGGCAAGATGGTCAAGAACCCCATTACTGTCGCCTGGGCGAATGGGAACATGACGATGGTCTCTTCTCGATGGGCGGAGTACGTCAAGGGCTTTTTTTTTTTTTTTTTCTTTTTTTTTTTCAATCTACGCTAGGTGTGTCTATTTACTCATGGGATTTGTTAGACCTACGGTTGTATTCACTCAATGAAAGTTATGAATCATCATCGCTCACTACACCGGAGCTGGGCAGACTTGTGCTAAGCTTATGAGAGAGATACTAGAGACAGGCCTACGGTATTTACCAGTACTGTCCTCTCATCATCGTGAGCTACTAGCTACCCACTTGGGCTTTCTGGGTTTGGCATCGTCAGACCTAGGCCCACCTGAGTACCATTTTTTATAGGCATACGACATGCACTAATGATGACAACAGCTGGTAGTTTACCATCTGAGAAGTCCGTCATCATGACAGTCTCGCAACCGCGCGCAAGAGGGCAAACATACATCTAGGGAACATGAAAATGAAGGGGTGCGACCGGATTAGATGCCTCAACGGTTACTCGTCAAACCTCCGGGTATTCGGATTGATCCCTTAACGTACGCATCCTACTTATCTAAGAGATTCCCGGGTAGTCCAATACGGTCTAGGCTAGTGTATGAAGCGACTATTCTGTATTCTGTACATGTATGAATCCATACGGGTGGTTTACGCTATGGGAACCTAATAGCTTCATTCGTAAGCTGCTTCTATACATGCATGATGTACGACTTTGAATATATGTAACAATTTGGTGAGATGATTTGCTACACTTTTCCTAGAAGGTCACACCTCCGGCTAGTGAGCATCTCTCATTTAAGCCGATGTCATGACTCTTACCCGTCGCCAAGAACAGGGCCATCTAGGTTCCTGGCTGTTCCAGTCGATCGGGGCTCGGTAGCGGACTGGCGGGGTGTCTCGCGACCCGAAGTCCTTGCCCGAGCAGAACCCGAGAGCCTTAAGAAATGAGAATCAAGTTTTCTCCTTGCGCCTGACTCTCACCGTTACCCGTAGTCCCACATAAAGGAAGAGCGTAGAAGTTTAGAGGGGTGAGAAGGAAGGAAAAACTGCATCCCCATTCGTGCTATCGGTCTCGCGATCGCATACCGCCAAAAGAATAAATTATCNTAGCCTCGCCCCTTCGGTTCATTCCTTTCTCGTTCGAACCTCGCTCCATCTCTGTCTGGGGGGCCTCGCTGACTGCARGGTGATGAGCTTTTTTCTTTGCCAAAGCCGAGCCTTAGGTCGTCGTCACTTGTTTAGTCAAAGTCAGTCAGTCATACGGCATGCTGTGCAGCAGCTTGCGTGCTGGGAGATTGCTCTCACATCCCTATACTACAATCCACTCTGCTGGACTAAAGTACAGATTACACCGGGTCTGCAGTTGGTGATATCGCATGCCGAATACCCATCTTGACTAATCCCGCGGTCGGTCTGACACGGCCATGTTATTTCCGCTACTCCCTTAACACTATCACTGGCACTAAACTAATGCAATAGAGCGAGCACAAGAGGGATTTACTTATAATAGTACGAGCTATGGCAACCCTATACTTATACTAGGTACACGGGTACGGCAGGCAGGCAGGCAGGCAGGCAGGCAGGCAAGCAGGCTCACTATCCGGGAATACGATACACACTTGAGATACAGCTACACTGGATGCTCGGTTTACATACGCATTCTTTTGCCGCTTCATTAAATCCCATACCTGGACTGAGCAAAGTGAATCAGGGCTGGGATAAGTAGAGTAAATATGCATTAATAACCCATCTGCATGAGAGGAGCTAAGGGCTAAGCCGTCTTGGCAACACGTTTTTCTGAATCCCGTGTGGGTCAATCCTTGGCCTCGATATACCTTACAACCTGCCGTACTAAGTTCTCAAGAAATATCCTTGTGTGTTCTCTGACTTGCGACGTCGATTTCGCCTAAGAGAGATCGGCCGGCTAGTCTCCTCTGTCATGATCTGAGGACTGAATCCATATATACACTACTTGTAGGTAACGAGTAGGTATACTAAGGTCACCCGACCTCCTCCAATGGGCTAGATTGTGAGGTGTCCATGTTAGGTATGGATTATAGTGCACAAATACCGTATCTGGCATGCCCTAGATGCTAGTATTACTTACCTACATGCGCTATGTCCGAGCCCTGCATGATAAATCATGATTCCATCCCTATGAAGTAGGTATACCTACTTGTAGAGCGAAGTACAGCAGTGTAGGTAGTTGCGCAGTACCGACTCTACTCCCTACATATACATTATCTAAGTGCTAACCGAATTTACATACTCACTTGTAGGTAAGTTGATACTGTATCCGTGACAATACCGTGGCGGCCAATAATTTACCCCCTTGCTAGACTGATCTTCATGCATGCATGTTACTCTATCAAACGGCTCGACCTATCGATTCAGAGATTCCAAACGACCTATCCCCAGGTAGGTAATACAGTAGGAATCTGGAAGGTCGCATGTGCTGCGGGCTGTCAGCTCCTCCACTCCCCAATGCTGTACCGACTATGACTGCTATACCCGACCGGCTCGGCGACATTGCCATCAATTCGCCAATCGGTATAATTCCGGCCTCGCTATTCTAGGAAGAGTGTGTCTCTGTACACACTGAGGGACGCAACTAGTTACTAGAGGTTGTGCCGAGGCCGCAACGAATACGCGCTGATACGTCTTGTGTGTGTATTCTGTATACGATATACGGCGGCTTCTGGGCGCCTAGTTGCCAGCGCCAGCTGCTGGCGTCATGCACATCATACACACACTCTCACTGACTGAGTGACTGAGTGACTGACTCATTCGCTCACTTCCTTATTTACTTACTTACATACATAAAACACATATATCAGGCATTGCCTGTCAAGGGCAATTTTACTACCCACACTACAGTTGTAGCTATATTGTAGATAGGTAGATAACCAGCCGCCTTTCCCCCCTCCCTGCATACCACTTGTACCTATCAAGGTGCATACGTATTCTGTAATCTGTACATTACAGAATACACAAGTAGTGAGTGAGTGAGTGGGTTACAGCTTCAGGCACAGAATACGGTCAGACCACCTACCTGTCATGCGACCGTGCTGCATACACTACCTACCCTTCTTCCTACCGTGTTGTACAAGGGTACTCATCCTTTGCATGATAAGTACTACTATGTGCCTATTATCTAGATAAGTACCTGTTGGAATTCTTTACTATTCCCCCGCGATCGAGCAGTTAAAGTATTTACAGTATGCCAGGGCTTTGTCCAGCTGCTTCGGAGTCCGTTCATCTGCTTACAAGCAAATTACTGACAGTAATGAACCCTCGAGCGGGGCAAAACTCCCAAATACTTAAATACCTACATGTAAGAGCAGAGAAGACAACAGAAGAGAAGACTTCGGGAACCGAAACGCGTGTCTCCTCACCCTCATGCTCGTCTTCGCTCTCGCCCTCACCCTCACCCACGCCCTGACCCCTCCCTCCCCATATCAAATGTGTTTTGTGGATGCTCGCTAGGGCTCGAGCATAGGGTTGCCACACTGGGAGAGAGAGTTCGTTGGGTGCCCTGCAAGTCGAAGGCAAGTGTAAGCAAGGCGCCGTAGCGTACTGTAATGTGCCATAAGCGAGCTGCATTGGTGGGCACATCGATCCCCCCATCCATTGTCCAGTCAAGAGCGAGAAGACCCTTGATCGAGACCCCGGAGTTAAACGCTCTGTCTGTGTATTCGATGCTGGGCTCGTTAGGTACTGGACAGTACAGTATGTGACTCCCCTACCTGCATAAAATCCCAGGCATAGGTTTCGTCGAAATTCGGAATATGCCTATTACAGTCAGAGCCAGGACAGAACGTTACTCCCCGCCTCCTACAGCACTCCTCCTCCGCCTCCGCCTCCACGTCCTACTCGGCAGTCGGTGCGAGATTCGCCTTTCGAATTTCCTCAAAAGACGAACAGGCAGCCAACTAAACCATGCCTGACTAGCCTCGTTCTCTCCGCTAAATAGAATACGATAAACGAACGGAACGGCACATGTGTGCTAGATTTTTGGAATATCTGCTCCCCCTTTTTCTCTCTCGAAATTCCTAAAAACTAAGCCACAGGCTGACGTACTCCGTAGCTCGGCTCAGAGAGATCTACTGTATTTCGAAAACAAAAGGCCCTGAAGGCCTTTGCTGACGTACTACGCATTCGAACATACATATTCTGTACATGCCAACCAACGTCCCTACTCCACACGAATTGTGTTGCATCTGCCTCAGCAATGTCATGTAAACAGATGCACGTAAGGCGCACGTCCCGTGAATCTATCCCTCTCTTGATCCATTCATGACAGTGGATAGGACATGGACAAATGCAAGGAATTGTCCTACAGGGCTTCTCTTCCCCCTCTGTTACCCCCCCTTATACGTAAAAAAAACAACAAAACATGAAAAAATAATGAAGAGGAAATAAGAAAAACAGATCAACGCCGCCAAGGAGCAACTGCGCCATGTCAGAGCATAAAGGGGCAGACCCGTCTCATCCATTCACTGGCGCCAACAAAACGACCTTCTCTCATCCTCATCACCGCAGCCGCCCGCTTCCATCCTACCTGCCTCTTTGTTCCTTTCCTGCCGTTGGCCAGCCTTCCTGCCTTGCAGCCTCAGGGAAGGCTAGATGCGCCCCTCGTTGGCTGCGGGCATCGCGCATTCTTTTGCCGCTACGACGCAGGGTAGTAATCTGTGACAGGGCCGGTGCGATTTGTCCCGACGGCGTGTTTGATGATCGACAGTGAGGCCAACTGCAGTAAAGGGACAGCCTTGGACGCAAGCTCATAATGTACGTAACAGACTGGTATGAATCCCCGAGGGCGCAGCAGCATAAGTGTATAAGCAAATGCAGGTGCAAGTGCTCCACGAAATATTCACCATGTCTCTGTGCTATAGTATTGCATGATAATGCGCCGAATATAATCCAACAAGAGTAGTATCCATCCGATTTAAAGGGCCGAATTTACGCCGACGGCATCAACATGTGTGTTTCTCCTATCCTATACGTTGAAGCCCTATTTCCGTAATTTTGGTTAATAAACATATATATGTATATGTATAGCCATTATATTCTCTAGTACACGAGAATTTCTAATTAGAACACACTGGTGTACCATATAAAGGTACAAACGATAATGAATGAAAATGATGATGATTATGATGCGCCATGATCCCGTCTACTGTCCATCTTGGTTGAGCATTGCCTCTATCGTACGATTTTCTCGTCTATCTAGCCAGACCCCGATTGCGCATCGCATTTGAGCGCACATTAGGCGTAAGGGCGGTCAACAGCTTGACCTATAGTTTCGGCGCATCCTCCTGCTTCTTGTCCTGTTTCAACCGTACAACGCCCTATGATTCAGTTAGTCACTTCGTCACTCCATGTGTTACTCGATCTCTCTTTTTTTTTCAGCTCAGCCAGGATCAATAGATCGCCCCGCCAGCGTCACTGGCGCGCGATAAGTGCGAGCTGAAGTGTGTAACCAAGAAAAGGCGGGGAGGGCGGGTTATGGAACCCTGTGAGGAAGGAGACAGATAATTTCGTGCGTGGGAATTAGAAGAGTCTGTTTCAAAAACTAAACTAAGCTCACCTCTTGAATCGCGGTGGCGAGCAGCGTGCCGTCCCTGCTGAAGATCTTCTGCATGACGACGCCACGGCCATCGCCGGCCCAGGGGCTCTCCATCTCTGTGAACATCCACTCGTCGGCGCGAACCTTCTTAGGATTGTGGAAGTAGATCGAGCTGTGACCCTCGTTGTTAGCGAAAAGCCTAGGACTCCTGCTAAAAATGGCTGGGGCGGGGCTGGGGATGACGAATAAGGGGCGAAAGGGTTGGGGGAAGTGGAAAATATTGGTGTGACGACTTACTGATCAAGACTGACCATCATCCCGACCCTCGGACGATCCTTGAGCTCCTCAAGACTCCCATAGCCATCGACGCCATTCAGCTTATTGAGGTGGGCGCGGACCTCAGGCTCCAGGTGTTCCATCTCCTCGGGATGAAAGGGGAAGCGCCAGAGGCGGTGGATGCGAGAGACAGTGCCGATGAAGTACGAATCACTCATG
>JAPESX010001179.1:0-11082 GCA_029590615.1 Nemania bipapillata | reverse complement strand
GTGCATGCCGGCGTGCATGTCGCCGGGCTTGGAAGCGAGGAACTGGTTGTGCGTGGAGAGGTACAGGTCGAGAAGAGCGTCTGCGTCGGTGCCGTCTTTGAGACAACCCCCGAGGAAGGCCGAGGACGCGAAGTATGTCAGGTGCGGGTCGTCGACTTGCACGTTGCGCAGACCCGCGTCGTAGAGAGTCCGCAGCTCGGCGGCGTAGCAGGATGCTAGGTCGCTCAGGTACGCCGAATCTGTGGTGTAGCCCGACTCCGCTGTCCACGCGGTCCCGGGCTTGAGTTGGATGTGCTGGTATGTGGGGGCCGGCAGCGTGAGCTTCGCGGATCCCCATAGGTTCTCTGGGAGGTTGGCGCGCAGGGCGAGCCACTCGGGGAGGTAGGGAGATTCCTTGTATGCGATCTTCCCAGTGCACACGACGGCGGCGCGCGTTTTGGCGCCCATCTGCGCGAGCTTGGTCGTCGTGGGAAAGTCCGTGCGGAAGGCGTCCGGGATGGGCAGCGTCGGCCGCGCCTCAAACCCGCCGAGCTTCTCGAAGAGCCCGCCGTAGTAGATGTGCCGGGCGTACTCGCCATCTGTGATGGGCCAGATGCCCTTCTGGATCTGAAGCTCTACTATCTTCTTGATGGCTTCGCGCTCGGCGGTTTTGACGGATTCTGGTATCTCAAGCGAGTACATCTGAGAAGGAGATGCTAGACTTTCTCGCGCCTCAAGCAGCTCCTTGGGTCTCAGGAGAGATCCGATATGGTCATTTCGGAAAGGGGGTGCCATTTTGGACCACTTTTCGAATTACAAGCTGGTTCCTAACTTCTCTTATTTTTCCTTAATTTTTTTTTTCAATGAAGTATCGAGGTGTAATAAGCTGCAGCTATTGACTTCACTCTTGAAGATGCTGCTAAATCCATCCCCACCATGATGATCGGGGTATTCCAAATAATTGTTATACCCGCTCGGTTGTGTATATCCATTTAGTAGACCAACATAGTGAGATACTCCGCCCGATCTGATTGTTGATATTTCCATTTGCCTCTAGCCTTTAAAGAGAGAAACCTCAATGTCTAAGGTGCCTGGCTCTCGTGGTCCTCTACACCTGGAAGGATTGGCGATGTACCTAATAGTCTACCATTTTTCCCACCATTAGACTCTGAAGGATTGATAGTTAAGCTATCCGGCTAAATTGATCCTTAGAAAATCACCAGCCCCTATACCCCGCAACCTACCCCGTAGTTATAACCCCAACCCAGCCTTTGATTCTCGCTCCTTGTAGCGTTGAGGTAGTATATATAAAGATTGTAGGCAAAGCCTGGTGCAGTCACCCCTGAGTTGTAAGCTCCGACTTCATAAAATCAATCTAACCACCCCCTTCCCCCCCCTTTCCTTAGGTAGAAGTGCTATCGATTCCTGCTTGCTTGATCCTTCTCAACTTCCTCCATTTAGGTCCGATTTTGATCTGGAATACTAGAAAAGGTCCGCAAGCAGCGACGAGTAACGCAAATATCGTGAAACACCAACCGGCCCCTACGGCGTCGATGATGGGCTGTAAGGCCGCAGTCCCAGCTGCTGCAATAGAGCATTTAACGATGTTAGCTGACGCAGCTGCGGTAGAGGACCTTCCTGGGTTCAAATCCGTCGTCAAAGTACCACAGGCATATTTCGAGTCAGCTTAGGCGATATTTGAAAGCATAAAAGAACTCACTACAAATCCTGCTGCTAGAGTAAACCCAAGGATCCCCTGTAAGACTAGTGGGATCGCTGGGTGCTGAGTAGAAGATGAGTGTACGTGCTTCCAAAACCCCAAAAGATGTATTTTAAACTTACTACATGATTCTGGACTGTCCATCCATATCCTGCCATCCCAGCTACTGTCGGAACAACGAGATAGATCAAGCTGCGCAGTCTTGCTAACTCGATCGGGAAGTCATCACTCAGTCTCTTCCTAGCTTCATCGAGGTCAAACCCGTGAGTTCTCGCGACCTTCGCATACTCCCAATCAAGGAACTTGCCTAAGGCTTTGTCAGCTTTAAATACTGGGCGTTATGATTACGATACTCACCCCACACATACACACCAGCAAGGCCCCCGAAACCGAACGGGAGGTAGATAAGTCCGGCTTGCAACTCTTTATATCCGTATATCTGTATGAATAAGGAAGATAGCGATGCCTGGGCGCAGGAGCCGGTCGCATAGTAAATCCCATTGCAGAGCAACAGGATAAACAGGTCCTGTTCTAGCAAAACCTTCAAAGAGGCCAGGGGATTAGGAAAGGACACGAGACGGGCTTTCTTGGCCACCCCTTGGACCTGCTTGTTTTCATCACCTCGGATTTTAGAAAGCAACATGGACAGCAAAGTCCGGTTTATCCCCGTGGCGGGAATACTGCCATTGCCCACGATAGGTCGTGCAGTCTCGGGCAGGGCTAGCACGACCATAAGCAGACAGAAACCCCCAGCAATGACAAGAAACCAGAATATCCATCGCCAACCAAGTTCGGAAGCGAGAGCTCCGCCGATTACCGGACCCAGAGGTGGCGAGACGTTCGGTCTGGAAGGGTTGTTAGCACTTTTCGAACCTTGAGAGAAGGTCTAGAGGTTCCAGAGAAGCTGACCCTAAGGCGAAGATTCCGACGTAGGAGCCGCGTTCGGAAGGCGTCGCGATATCCGATATAATACCGTAGCCGAGCGATATGGTGCCTGGAACACATAGTTTCAGGCTTAGATAACCCTCAATGAGAAAATACCTCACTCACCAGAAACCCCTGCGCTTTGGAGCATCCTCAGAATAAGCAGAGCCGGATAGCTGTTCTGGGTAGCTAGCCCAATGTTGGCGGCGAAATAGATGAAAAGCGCCAGTATGTAGACCGGTCGTCTACCGATCGTGTCCGCTGCGTTGCCAAGAATCGACGGTACAATGCCCGAAACGACCATATAAGTCGTGATGGCCAAGTTCAACAGCCCGACTGTTACCCCAAGACCGGAGGCTATCGGAACAATGGCCGGATAGAAGATGAAACTGCTCAGTGGCGAGAAGGCGCCGGCAAACCCTGTGAGGAAGAGGATCCATCGTTTTTGAAGCGGTGTGAAGATGGAGAATGGGACAGGCTCTGTGGACGTAGGTGTGAGTTGCCGCTCATCAGCCAAGACGACATCTACTTCTGATGCCATATTCTAGATGTAGTGTTGATGAAGACTATATGGCTTGAGAAGTAATATTCGCTCCATCGTGACAATTGAAGGCTCTTTTGCTTTGTGATTCATGTAAGGGGGCATCCTCAGCACCGTTGTCGGTACGATTCAGCAGCTAGTTGCCTACCGGTCACAGATCACGGATCCCTGTTTTTTAGCGGCTATCGTGCGTGGCTAGAGTCTAAATAGGGCGGTAAGACGGTAAGACGGTAAGAATTATTACTCTCCCGAATAATTGACCTACTGGTGTTTGTTCCCCGCGATCGGTCACCTAAGATTTTGAAATGGGTCAATCGAAACCGGTGATGAGAATTCGTGGGTACGCCATTCAATCTCGGGTAAATCAACATTGGTACCCCCGGTCCAAAGCCCCTTCGAATTAGTGGAATACCCCTCAATTCAAAGACATAGCTGACCAAAATGGTGATGTAGGTGCGTTCCATCTCGGTTCTCCTATAATAGCACCGAATGCTTGACAGGCGGCTTGATACTGGTGTGACTAAATGATACTCTGAGGTAACCATGGTCATACTTAAACATTCTAATGCTACTTCTAAAGTCATCCCTTTCTTGGATTCAGTGAAACACAGTCTCTCTAAACCTTTTATAACATATCTGAGTCACCCTTGACAATAGGGGTGATTTCTGCTCATTCAGGTAGTAACCTTCTTGTCGTTCTCACAACATATATATAAAACGGGAATTTTTTATCATAAATCAACAAATGAAATAGCTTAAGTTGTGGAGGTAATGACACGTAATTGGTGGCGAACCTGACTCAATACGACGCAAGGAAAACGAAATGTATTGGGTTGTCTCAAGCTTCCTTCGAAGGAACGGTCGTGGGACGGTTCAAAACTTCGGATCACAGGAATCATTATTAGTCATTATGCTCAGAAAGATCACATCGAACACGAAATGAGAACGAGATTGCCTGCCGAGTCTAGAAGAGGCGGTGTACCTACTAGCGAATGAATCAACTTCGGCTACTATGGGTATCGATAAGGAACAGCAGATAAGGAAGGAGAAATAAGATAGGGGGGCTCTTCTAACAGAGACCTATATTTCGCCTAGATAGGTGATGGGGTCTTATACAGAAATTAGGTATAAAAACTTTGTTGTAATTGGAGAGTTTGTCTACGTCTTATTTTCTGCACTTCTTTTTGCTCTAAATTACATTTTTGTATACATGAATAAGCATTGGATCGCTCCGAATAAGGGTAACATAAGGCTTGTGTCTAGGTAATGTTCCGTGTTTGCGGTTTCGGGTGGCTTTTTTCTACGGTATTCCTGCGGTACCGAATATGAAATACAGTTGTCAACTGTGTTAATCCGCCAGCTGTCGTAATCGGATAATCTAGTTCTCTCGGAATCAAGACAATAAACGTTTCTGATTTTGAAAGGAATAGTACCCGCCTCCGAAGGGGACCCGAGACTCTATATTGTATTTATGGCCGACCAAGAGCGAATATCTCAGTTCTCAGTAACAGTGTGAATACGCATACCAAACTGTCTTGCAAGATATAAATAGCCAAGCAAATGATCACCGAGACGTCGAATAGAATACTGTGTAGCAGAATCAACAGTTCGCAAATGATTCGACAACTTGCTGGTCTACTCATCTTGAAACACTAGCGCTGGGAAGATCGGCGAATAGAAAGAAATATTCTACTACTTAGGAGTAAGCTTGAAAGGGGGATAACTTTCACATCAAGACTTTTTGGCTTAAGAACAGAAAACAAAGGGGGAAAAGTTATGGCGCGTGTAGCGTCTAGCAGAGACGCCCCCCAAACTGAATATTACTCGGCTAGTAATTCAACCGGAGAGCACGTACCTAGGAGAATGATAATCCTCAACTGAATACAGACGCTATCTACCNTATGACTAGTATATTTCATTAGGATCTAAAGTTACCAATAAAGGAAAATGTACGGTAATACGATGAAAACAACACAGAATCACCTGAAGCAAAGAGCGTTGCACTACAGTAGTGAGTTAGGGGGTTGGTAACCAACATCCCTTTCCGTATTAACTGAGTACAAGTCCTCTGTGAATCTCAAACCGACCTCTGTTACTCCCAGGCCACATAGGGATGGCCTTGGCAATTTTGTATTACCTCAGACCTTGTTAGAAGTATTGGTAGCACAGATATTGCTGCGACGACAATCAGGACTAGCAGAAGTATTGTTACACGGCATGTGTTCTACTAATATTCCCTCCCGGCTTTGGGCTATCCGATTTATACAAAACCAAAATGTGACAATCACACAACGAATTGAGGAAATCCGACAGCCGTCAAATAGGTACTTCTAGAGTTTTTATTCAACTAATGAAAACAATTGATAATTTTTTTTCTCGAGGACGTGTCTAGTTAATTGGAAGAAGGCCCCGAAGGGAATAGCAAGGTAGCAACATCTATAAAAAATACAGATAGAAAACTACTGTTACAATATTAATAAATATCACCATCTTTTAGATATTCTGTATACCACTGAGAAACCATGAGGAATATGCTGTTCATTATGTCGTATAAGAAGGGTACGAGTATTATCTTGGGTGCAAACTTTTCAAAGGAGCACGATCATATCCCATTGCATTACTAGAGGGTTATACTTTGTTTAGAGTGTCCGCTGCTTTTGGCTCCTTATATATGGGACTGTGAAGGGGTTAAATGAAAAGGGGGGCGTGGGTGAGCAAAACGAATTCGGAGTAAGAACTGGTTGGGTCGTTAGGCCCCCAAGCATGTTATTGGACTGGTTATAAAATTTATCTTCGATTTGATCATAGTATGATTAGGGATAGACGGATTCAAGCAATCCCGTTGAAGAAGTGAAGATGAGCCGCCTGTTGACCCTAATTAACGAGTTCTATCTAGTAACCTATATAACCTTTGGACTAGGTATGTTATGGCACTTATCATCAACACGACAGGAGCAGCGATCACGATGTACTCAACCTTACTTTTATCTTAGAGTGATAGCCTCTCAGAGGCTAGCCTAAAATTCGCTAATCTACCTTATCATGATACCATCTATCGTCTAGTTCGTGTTCCTGCTCCAAGACCGGCTTGGATTAGGAGTGAGTGTAGTTGCCAATCATTTCAGACATTGATTTCGTTCGAACAACAGGAAAAAACCTTTGAGTTCCCTTGAGATCTCCCTCAAAATTGGTGCAAACCACTTAGGAGATTGATTGATTGATTGATTGATGGAGAGTACACTCCGGCTACTATTTATGTTACCTCTTGGTAACAGTACGCCCCCCCAGGTGCTCCTACTGTCTATAAGTGTTTATATCAATTTTGAGTTGGCGGATCTCGAAGTCGACCTCAGTTTTATAGGCCTGGTAGCTTGCAAGCTTGCCGGTGCGAGCCTGAGTGAGTGCGTTCAGCTTCATCATTGGGTGGGCGCCATGGGGGACATTGTACTGCTCATAGATGCGCTCCACACATTGAGGAGTTAGGTGAATGTTGCCTTCGTGAGGTTCGGTCATTTCGATGTCTGTTTAGTTGTGTGATTAGCTGCAGTTGGAATGATGGCCCCTCGTCTAGGTGTATTGGTGATTCCGGCCGAGTTGATAAGATGGAGGGGGCCCTATCATAGGCTTGAAGGTGCTCTCTTATTCTTTCTTCTTTCTTCTTTCTTCGAACCGCTCTGGGATTCCGAAGTGTTTAGTGGGTAAGAAAGAGTAGGTTGTTTGTCTGTCTGTCTGTCTGTCTGTCTGTCTGCTGGCTCGTGACCTGTTTAGGTCATCATGGGCTGGAGGGGAGTTGACTCTATATATCTGCTCGAGGGGAAGGGAGAGGACAATGGTCATTGCTGGACATCTCATACATGTAGACGAAAAAACAAGGGGGGAAGAGGGGTACACTGCAAGCAATACGGCCGAACAGAGGTGCCTCTAAGCCCGACTTGTGTCAGTATATGCCAGTAGCAGTAGACAGATATGAGGATGAAACCCGGAGAGATGGGTTGAGCATCAGGCGGGCTGGGACGTGAAGGTGGAAAGATAGACAAAGACGCTCCTGTGTCGACTTTTCAGATAGGTTCTCCAGGAAGGCAGGACAACAAGCACATTTCTATCATCCGGCCCGACTTTATATGACACACAATCTATGCGTGCGCAATGCCTGGAGCCCAATTGTCCTCCCTGCCATACCCCTATCTCAGCCTACAGACTAAGAGTGGTCTTTTATGGAGGGAAAAAAACCCCTGTTATAGCTGAAGAGGGGGAGTGTACGAAGACAGTTGTAGACTGTAGACATGGTAACTACTGCCGGGAAAGACGAACCAAGGTAAACGGGATATAACGTGCTACCGGAGGCTGTCCATCTCACACCTACACAGGATCTACTGAACTGGGTGACTACTACGTCGCACTCCTCGAAATACCAATGCTAATCGTTTAGTGTGTAGAGTGAGGAGTTCAGCAAAGTTCCTATCGGATGCTTGGAAATGCGGCACAATCGATTAATAAATAATAGCCAAAGCGAGTGAATATCACGTTGTTGACTAGAGTCACGAGACACATGCAGGGCTATCAAGTGTAAAAATATTTGTTATTATGGTGTCAATGCCGGATTCTCTTTACTCCATACTATATGTAGGGGTTCTTCCGATCTTCCAAGCACCTGACTCTTCTATGCTGGGGTAGCAGGCAGACAGGCCGACGACCATTCTGTTAACGCAATCCTAGGAAAAGGCTACCTAGCGTGCTCCGCATAGTTTGCGTGAAAAGACGTCGAATCGAGGCATATGTTGGGCCATCGAATCAGTGGCCGAGAAGAAATGATTCCGATCGTACGTCTTAGGAGGCGACTTCGCATCCGTGCTTTCAAACTGCTTCCAGCTCTTCGTATAGAATGAGCACCGTGGGAGGATGAGAGTCTTCTAATCCCTAACCATCACAACATGTCATGTATTGTTAATGCAAAACCACCAGGGTTGGATACGATGTCATTGTATCCGGCTCTAGACGAGTGGGCGCTCATTATATGATTGTCAAATTTGGCCTCGTGGTATTACTGATTACCAGTGACTAGAGGATGAAGAGACTCTCGGTAAGTGGCTGAGCACGAGTAAGCTCCATGTTAGCACCTGTATCTCCGACATCTGAGACCTTCATTATAGCGAGAGGGAGCAAAGAAAGTAACCTAGAAGACATATTTCTGGGTTTCTCTCAAGACGGCTCCCCAAGATATCCATGTGGTTCACACGACTGGTTGGAGAAGACTATGCTTATAGCGGAATGGGGTCTGCTAATATGCTGATGTATGTGTCGCTTAGACCAGCTGGTTTCAATCCAGCTGCATGGCAGAATCTAGAACAGGTTTGGTCTCCTCGATATCCTGTATTTTATCTGTATCCTGCGGACTGGTAGAGTCAAGCTTCAGCTCCTCGACAACGGTTGAATCATCGTGAGAGATGCTGTTAGGCGTGAGTGCCTTTAGTTCAGTGCTTGACCTCTCCTGGCAAGTGTGGTTTGTGCGATTTTCGAGGATCTTGAGGACTGTCTGTTTCAGAGCATCCGCCTGCGCGAGCACGGCCTCGAGCGTAGCAACGTCAGCGCGGGCCAAAAGGTCGCTTGCTATGAGCTGTCCGTCCCCCCGTGCTATTGTGGTTAGGGTTATGGGTTCCGCCTGGGGCTGTAGTCAAGAACTTGTTAGCGGAAACAATTCACTGGATGGAGACATTAGCCGTGGACGCAACTCACCGTTATAGACTGAGCGAGCTGATGGGCTGTGTCTGTACTGCCTCCGTTTCTGGCCAGTTGTATCAGAGTCAGCGCAGCTTCCTGATCCTCTGGGCTTGGCAGTTCGATTGCAACAGTTGAAGTGGGGTTAGTGACCGTTCTAGGTTGCGACTCGGAACCCCCGCGATTTTGGTGAACTCTATATTCAATGAGATTAGGCAATGGTAAGAAAGGAGGCGGGCGTCACTAACCGAGCGATGAAGTCCCGTTTGATACCAGTGGCAGACACTCTGAACACGCGTCCAAACGCCTTCCCTTCCCTCCAGGCCGTGTCGTCGTCATCGTCGTCACTGTCATCTTCTTCAATTTCTATCCACCCGTTATTGGCTAGACCGCGACTGTAGCCTTGTTCAATCACGGGCATGTTTTTGATCTTGCGATACTTGTGTGCCGGAGCCAACCTCACTGGAAGGTCGCCGAGCAGATCCTCGACATGGCAAGGGCAGCGCCAAGTTCGTGGGATTGGGGGAAGAGCTAGAGGGGGGTCGAGGCATTCAAGGTGCCAGTTCAGACCGCAAACCGAGCAGGGGATAATGGGCCGGTTGTCTGCTGCTCCTTTATGGCAGTGGTGACACAGAACTGCCTTGTCGCCATTTCTAAGCTTGAAGAAGTCAAAAGCTTCTTCCGTGTTCTTTTTGTTTGTCCTACGGAACCAAAGGTCAGTCTTAAAGGGTTGCACACTCGGGAGTTGTAGTGGGGGTATTCACTTGGGTTTGGGGGGCGCAGCCTCCTCGTACTCGCCCTCCGCTCCAGTCCTTACACCTTCAAAATACTCCCGAATAGGCTCAGAGAGGCGGAAAGCACGGGGGTTTTTGCGCTGTAGATTAGCAAGGAGTGGGCCAAAGACGCCCTTATGCTCATTCACAAGTGGCGGATTATACCGGATCTGGCATTCATTGCAGAACCATTCGTCGGGAATATGACCCTGGTCCATCGGGGGGTCAATGCACATGAAATGAAATGAGAACGTGCATCCATCGCAACAGACTAATTCCCCATTGCCACCACACGTATAACAGGAATCGTCATTATCGTCCTAAAATGTGTTGTTAGCAAATGGCGCTAGACGGCCTGGCGAATTGCTACGCAGGGCCCAGCAAAAGCGGGAACCAAGAAAAAAAGTAGCACTCCCCAACCTCGCGCTTAAGATCTTAGGGCTAGGCTTTACCGGCCCTTCGCGCCATGGATGCTCAATCTATAAGAGAGGGACAGAGAGATGAGGAAAAAAAGAAACAAGAGAAAGAAGAAGACAAAGGGAAACATATGCATGATCCTGCTCTCGGGAAAGGGATGGATGACACAAGACAGAGATCTGCAAAATTATTGCTCACCTGGTTATTTGGTATGCCAATGCCCACGGGGCTCGGTCGCTCACCGTTACCACGAGGAATTCCCGCAGACGTGCCCTTCTTCTTCATAGGTCTAGCACACACACAAACAAGGTTAGCGAATCTGGTACAGACATGACACAGTGAATATCATCGTGAGAAGTAGAAATGCCGGCTAGGGTGTTTTTTCGCCCAATCTGCAATTATGTGGTGCCACATCGCCACTTGGCTCTGCCTCACTTGTGACAGCACAACGGGGCCCCTGCAGACAGCACACCCGCAAGCATGATGCATGTAGATAGATGAATACAAGAAGAAGACTTACGAGGTTTTGACGCGTAACCCGCCTCGCGGCTTCTTAGAAGATCTTGGATTTGTGGGAGTCGCAGCACGTGAGTTACGTGCCGATGAGGGCTCAAAGTCAGCCCTGAAGGACGATACAGTAGGTGAGCTCGCGTCGTCGAACTCGTCATGATTCCTCTTGGCTGCCCTGGCAGCTCGCCCAGTTAGTGCGGGAGCCGGTGACCGTGACAAGCGAGCGCGCTCAGGAGGAGGCGGCGCGGGCAGCTGGGGCAACAAGTCCGGCTCGTCGGGCAGCTCGTCAAGCCCGAGGGGCTGGCGGACGAAGCTCTCGACGGAAGCACACTTCGTGTTGATGGCCGTCTCCGACTTCCGGGAAAGCTTCTTCTGGACGAAGATGTCGCCGGAGTCATCTAAGTCGCCAAAACGGCTGGGGAACTTGAGTGTGGGGATAGCGTGATGGGAGTGATGATGGGAAGCGCCGTTGGTGGTGGC
The DNA here is from genome assembly GCA_029590615.1 of Nemania bipapillata. Classification (NCBI taxonomy): domain Eukaryota; kingdom Fungi; phylum Ascomycota; class Sordariomycetes; order Xylariales; family Xylariaceae; genus Nemania; species Nemania bipapillata. Next base: position 23 of record JAPESX010001179.1, on the reverse strand, counting down.
GGCGGCAGAGGTGGCGATGATGG
>JAPESX010001178.1:0-11086 GCA_029590615.1 Nemania bipapillata | reverse complement strand
TTTTTTGTTGTTGTCCAGAATCATTCCCCTCTTCTTTCCGTTGTTCCCTCAGGTTTGACTACTCAAAGTTTGTTCCCCTCCTCTCGCTCATCTTATCCACTCACCCCTGCAGACCCGACTTGTCCTCGCGAGCCAACGAGCCAGCCACTAAATGGCCGAGTAATCGAGATTAGATTCTAACTGGATGCCCTCATACTATAGTTCGTTCTGGGCGTTGGCCGTTTTAAGTTACTGTGTGCATATCATATACCTGCCTACCCATGCGACCGGTCTATCGTCATAGGACTGGGTATGAGCATGGAATCGTACCACGGTCATGTGAAGCCGACCATTCAATCAGCTCGACGTTGCGACCGATTTGATTGCATTTTTAGCTAACTAGTGAGCAATGAATAGACAGTGCTATTTATTCTCTACCTTTGTGTAGAAAGAGTAGGTACTTGGTCCAGGAAAAGATTGTCTTGTGCCTATATTCTATATTTCGGTAGGCGGCTCGGGATCTCAAAATCATTGCCACCCTCCTTCACTATGTATTGGGTAACTGTAACTCTGTGCCTATCTGTCTGCGAGTGGGAGCATCGACGTATTTTGGTTGATTGGCATGCTGGGGTCCACCCCTGGTAGACCGACACGCACAAGCAGTCCGCCACGAGATCCCCTTGTGGACCACACACCAGAGTTGGTATCACTGACACTACCTCCAGAATAGTCTAACTGCCATTATATTCCGGACATCGGAGACTAGATAGTCCTCTTTTTTACTTGCACCTACCGATTTCAGCGTATTTGTAAACAACTGCCTGCGTGCATACCTACATACGGTTGTGTAGCACATGGCGAAGGACAAGTAGGTAAGGGAAACCCCCTATTGATTGATATCATTGAGATACCGGTAGTCAATTTTCGAGTCTCCGCAAACTGTTAAGGTGCCACCGTGGCGTGGCGTGGCGGTACCTACCTACTACCTAATTTAGAAACCCACCGGTCCGCCTAGCGAAAGCTGCTGGCCGTGATTGATCCATTACTTGTAATGCTTAGATAGATATTAGACATGCTTCAAGCAAAAGCAAAAGCAAATTTATGAAACTCCCCTGAAAGCCTAAAAACAATACAGTTGCTTCCATAGGATGCACTCTCGTGTCCTGGGAACTTTTAGAACTAGGTTAACAATTTTACGTATTCAATCTGCGGAAGCAGCAAGACCCACAACCATGCCGAAGAGAAAAGCAACACAACTTGAGACTGGGGCAGATGTTAGCTCGACGCTGAGGCGATCGACGCGTCGTAAATCATCCGCTCCAGACACGGCCGCCAATGACAACGCGGGCAGCAGTGCAACACCACCACCATCGAAAGAAGCCACGAACTCCCGATCAAAATCAAAGGCTAAAACACTTAAGAGCGACAAGGCACAGGTATGTAATACACATAATGAATGCCATCTATCAATTCGCAGCTATATTGACGAAATTTACAGGCAACTCAGAAAGCTCAGCCCAGGAGCACAGCCACAAAACCAGTTAAGGCAGCTGAGAAGAGTAACAATGATACATCAAATACATCGGACAGGTGGTATTGGCTTTTGAAAGCTGAGCCTGAATCACGGTTTGAGAATGGCACCGACGTAAAGTTTTCCATCGATGATCTCGCTGCAAGAAAAGACCCCGAGCCCTGGGACGGTTAGTTCAAACTCCCTTATTATTTGAATTCGATGGAATTATATTCCCTGTCCCCTGAATGCCGACCTATTATAAATATATACATGCTCTATGCTAACAAGTACATGGTATCATAGGCATTCGCGCGTATGCTGCACGCAATAACTTGCGGTCTATGAAGAAAGGTGAACTAGCCTTCTTCTACCATAGCAACTGTAAGGAACCGGGGCTTGTAGGGACAATGGAGATTGTGCAAGAACACTCGCCCGATCGTAAGTATTCTGGCATTAATATTTACTCAAGTCCGTATGTCGGCCTGCTCACTCTATCGCAGTCTCAGCTCATGACTCCAAAGCGCCATACTACGACCCTTCCTCGAAACCCGAGGATCCGAAATGGAGCGTGGTGCATGTCAAATTTCGCAGCAAATTTGCGCAGCCTATTGGGCTTAAGGAGCTTCGGGAGATGGGCAAGCCTGGAAACCCTCTAGAAAACATGCAAATGCTGAAACAAACTCGGTTGAGCGTCAGTCGCGTAAGTCCGTCCGAGTGGGAATATCTCATGGGCGTCGTTCAGAAGCAAGGGGGAGAAGTGCCAAATCTGACCTAACCAGCCTAATCCCTGCCCCTAATCTTGTTAGATAGTATAGGTAGTTATAGTGGTGGTAATGTTTTAATCGTATGCTCTAGAACCGTGCGAATACCAGAGTCAAGATCCTCAGAGGATAGCAGGGCCTCGAGCCATGATTTTAGTTTCGTAGATAGCACCTTGACGTTTGTGGTGGTGGCCAGAGACGATTTAATACGACCAAGGGTCTCCTTTAGCGCCTTAGGGTATCCGGGCATGTTAACGTCTAGGCCAATAAGCGGTTGCTGAATGTAGCAGAAAGAAGTGCAGACATCGAGAGGATAGAGGTCATTCATGCTATCGAGAACATGCTGTATAATCCTCGTCTGTGTTGAGATCCGGGTAAACGTAGCGAACATATTAAAGAATTGTTCTGCCACACCAACACTAAAGAAGGTCTGTTTCTTGGCGATATCGAAAATAGCCAACGGAATTGCACCATCTAATGCTGGATTGTTTTTGAGTTTAGATGCAGTTTCGTCATCAAACACCTTCTTTGAAGAGGCGGCGTCAGGATTTGGCATGACAAGTCGGCCATTTTCGTCAATATCATCGTCGCTGTCATCGAATCCGAACTTGATCTCGTCGTCATCGTGCTCGGCCTGTTCTTGGATCGCCTTTTCAGTCCCTCCCTTCTTTCCTTTGCGAGCCTCCATCCTTTCTAGCCATTCCATTTCGCATTTGGCGTAGGCAAGCCAGAGAGCGGCGTCCCTAGTACAAAATCGGGAGCCGCGCATAAAAAAGCCCCTAGCTGTGCGCATGTCTCCGCTGTTAGCTGACCTTTGACCAGCCAGTATCCAAAGCTCCGAGTTTGCAGGGTGCATTCTCAAGGCTTTTGTCATGACTTTGCGATACCGTTTCGTCGCTCTCATTTTCGTCGCGTAGGATAAGTATTCTTTCCAGAGCTCAAGGCTTCCCGGGTGTCTGTTTACGGATCGCTCGAGAATGCCAAACACTCTTCCCTCTCCTATATACTTAGAAGAGGCACGGATGTCCAGGCGGCGGCATCTTTTCGCTCGAAGAGCTTCGAGAGACCTTTCCCACGCGACGTAATTGAGCCAGTCATGAGACTTATTTCCGGGGGAGAGCACGAGATGTTCGTAATCGGTGCGTTTTCGTACGAGGGAGCGTATCTCATCGGGATTAAATATGCCTTTGGCTTCGAACTCGCGGAGCTGGGGGACGGCTTGCTCGAGGTAGAACCGGGCCTTGTCAGCAACTGCGGCCATATTTAAATGCTCTCTTTATTCTCTTGGAGAAGAGGAAATAAATGGTAGAGGTATTTCAAGTATGGCAGGAGACAATTGGTTGTTCCAACATCTTCTCAGGCCAAACAGAACTCAGAGAGTTCCCCAGATGCAACAGGGAAGAAAATNAAATTGGGGGTGGTGGGGCCAATCTGCTTATCGATCTTATCCGTCGGCGTAGGTGGTTGCTGTATGCGGAATAAAGCCGGCAACGCGGGCTGAAACCCAATTTATCATAAATCATTTGTACATAGAATAATAACAATGTAAATAATGCTTCATCAGTTTGCATGATATCGTAGTAGAGTTTGGTTCCCATATAATATTTATTTAGTATTTAGTCTAAGTTAATTAAACAATGAGGTTTCCTGTATGCATGTATATACGCTTATATACTTCTATAGTATATTTCAAAGTATACCTAGGAACCTAGATGTCTAATCGGATAGCTCGGAGCTATATTTAACCTAATCGGGTCAAATGGCGCGGGCGACTGGGTCTCTTTAGTGTGCTAGTACTAGCGGGATTACAGGGATGTTGCCGTCATTGCCAACACTCATCGAGATACCTGCAAATAGTAGCACCCCAAAGGGAAGCTGCGTGTACCATATCATTCTTATTTAGGTGCTGTATGAGCGCGTAGGGAGGCAAGATAGTAGGTACACCCGCAGGTATAAGGTACCGTTGTATAGCATCCGATGTCTCACCACTGAAAGAACGCAGGCCAGATAAAGCCGAGCTGAGAAGGAAGGAATTTGGGTAGCTAGCTACCTAGTCTAGATATTGGGGAAGTTAGTCACGCACGCGACCAATCCGCCATCGAACCTATCGCCTACCTACTCGTCTCTATAGAATATCCATATAGTACTATACCTCAACGTATTTTGTACCTGTCGGGTTTCTAGCCATCCGAAACCGCCGACGCCGCCGCTGCCGCCGCCGCCATCGTCACCTTCATTTTTGTTTTTCTATTCCAACTAGTGCCAGCTTCTTCTTCCCCCCCATCCGTCTTTCCGGCGATAGAAGGGAAGCCTACCTATTTTGCTCTTGTTTCTACTATTCTCCCACCGTCCTCTACTCCAACTCGCAGTCCGTCTACTCATCCACTCATACACCACCTGCGAATGGTGCCCAATTGAGCACTGGCACTATGGCCAAATACAAGGACAAGGATAGCGGGGTGGCTCTCGTCTCGTTCAATGCGAAATGGGTGTCATGGGCGCATACATGCGTCGCGTACAGTTCGTTGGCCAATCTCTCCGTTCACGATGCGCCTGTGTCCTTTCTACAATGGGTGTATACGAGAGCATCCTAGGAGCCGGCTGACTCTTTTGTCGTCTTGTAGCCGCCTTTTTGAGTGCCCTCATCGTCGGCATGTCACTCCATTTTCACAAGATCGTCCAGAACCAGTACTACGGCTATCCTGACGAATGGTTCCCATCTGTATCGTCCACCATCGGCGACCGATATCCTGAGAGATCGTTCTTCATGGTTTTCATCGCGATAACCTCTGGTACGTTCAAACCCTGAGTTGTGTGCCCCTCTGCCTGGGCACAATATAGACAGCGGCTTAAACACGGCCCGAAGCTCTTTGGGAAGATCAGCCAGTTCTGATAGAGCAATCATAGAGCCTGTCGGGGCGCGGGGAGAGATGACGATCCCAGCTAACCCTGGCAAGGCACTCTGGCGCCATAAGCGAGCAGATATATACTGACTAGGAACTGCGTTCAGGCCCTCGCTTTGCCCTGGTTGCTCTCTGGTACCTCCTAACTGCCCGCCCTGGCAAGACTTTGCCCAAATTCGTTGCGGCCATGGGACTATTTCGTACTTTAACTTGCGGAGGTTGGACCTACGTCACGTCGACTGACGATCATGACTGGCATGATATATTTATGATTTCATACTTAGTAGCCACGATCCCCTGGACTGCCGGTTGCTTGGCTTTGAGTCCTCCTAACGCCAAAGCAATCAAATACCGGAAATATATCGCGACCGCTTTCTTCACCACAATCATCCCTATGGTATACTTCTTCGTACAACACAAGATTCATCGCGTTGCCGGAGGTTTGTAGCCCTTCCCCATGGGGCATCCTATCTAGTGACTAACATAGTTCAGCCTATACCAAATATTCTTTCTTTGAATGGTCATTGATTTTATACGACGTTGCTTTCGATGCCGTCACCGCCTTAGATTTCGATACATTTGAAATTATCGTCAAAGATGTTAATGGTCTTAGTAAGGGGTACGTACATTGGCTCCCCAGGTAGCCTCGATCTCGCCCTGCACACTCGCTCGCGTTCAATAGCTATACTGCTCATCGTGCTGCATTTTGCCCATGCTTCGGGTAGTCATCATAAGAAAGATACCCAGTTTTGTCACCGAATAGGTCATTCACAGCGAGACTGACATAACGTTGTGAATACCATATTTTATATCCCCAAAACCCTACTTCTCCTCATCATAGAAGCCGGATTGATATTTACGACTATTAACGCGCTGTCCTTTGTACCTGACGATGTTGTATGACTACTTTGAAGGGTACTAGTTGACTCAGTTACCTGTTCCCCTGGCCTTGACGACTCTATTACTAGAACGGTAACATTTAAAGGTTGAAGGGATTGTTAGTGTAATGTTTACAGATAGTTCGAGCGAGTGTGGAGGGTTGTTAATGATTTCTACTTAATGGATAGGATCTAATGGTTCTCTCAGGCTGAACAGCCCGCACCAAGCGACTGCCATCCTAGAAAAGGAGAAGAGCAAAGCAACAGCGGGCATATTCAATACTAAATTCTCATGGTATCAATTGCTCGACACGGCCGCCAGTGTGTACCATGGATATGTGTTCTGGTCCATGTTGACGAGCATGGGCATCCTCATTTGGTATTTCCCGTTGTGGCACATGGGCATCTCAGGATACGAGGCATTCATTTTGTCAACTATCTCGCCCCTTTTCCTTGGTAGTAAGCGGTTTCGTGCTATCGTCGTACGGAACTCACGGCTCTTGCATTTTCTCTCTCTCGTGGGTATATTGGCTTGGAAGGTGAAGGATCCTGTATACCGACTATCTGCTGTTGGGTTTGGTGTCTCGACTGCGTGCCTCTCGTGGGTGGCAACACTTCTATCCGAATCTACGCACAAAGCTCGACTTGAATCCAAAATATTGGCATGGGTAACCGGGTTACTTCTGTCATCCGCCATGAAGTTTGCTTGGAGAACGAACAATCCGATTTGGCCCATTATGAATGCCGAAAACGGCGGTCACAATAGCCTTGGGCTAGGATTGGCCGTACTGGCTACGTTATGGTTTACTCGACTCCCTCCATTAACGGGCGGGGCAATCGTACAAGATGAAAATAACGGTTCTTCCACTTTGATTGCCCTGGGTATCGGTGGCCTATTCTTCGGTCTCCATTCGCTGCTTTCAGATACCAGCACCATGATTCTGTGGGCGTGGGAAGGGTACCCGATACGTGGACCACTATCCGCTCCTCATGGGTGGTTTACCATGGCTTCTATGACTACTGGACTCCTTGCTGGCACATATATACCAGCATTAGTCAATAGTTGGGCATTTTTTGGCGTTGGCTGTTTAGGAGCCGCTATACTCACTCTTCACACCAACTGGTTTGGGTATTACGGCGCTTTAGTGGTCGCCTTCTACCTAATGGCTATATCAATTCCTTTTCTTGCAGCGGCTACTCGAACAAGCCCAGCCATATCATTCGGTCTCGGATTTATGATCTACAACATGATGGTTCTATTTCACGTATGGGTCGTAGCATACGCTTTCGTCCCCGGCGGTCCCTTGGTTCGCGAGCATACAGATTGGATCATGATCACGACAATGTTACTCATTGGTTCGGGCGTTTTCAATTTAATATCCCAGAATGCCCGTTCCCGCCGGACCCCGCAGTCAGCGGTGCAAAGCCGCCACCGCGTGTATTATACCCTGGCCCTTGGTGCTATTAATATATTCTTCCTTGTAACGGCGTATATGCGTTTCCCAACGAACGACTACAGACCCTATAACGAGGAGTCGAGGGTCATGACAGCCGGAATATGGACAATACACTTTTCTCTTGACAATGATATGTGGTCATCCGAATACCGCATAGGAACCTTGATCAAAGAACTAGAGATTGATGTCATTGGTCTGCTGGAGTCTGATCTTCAACGCATTATCATGGGGAACCGCGATACGACACAAATCCTCGCCGAGGAGCTGGGCATGTATGTGGACTACGGCCCAGGCCCCAATAAGCATACATGGGGTGCTGCTCTCTTATCCAAATTCCCTATTATCAATTCCACGCATCACCTCCTGCCCTCGCCAGTAGGCGAGCTTGCACCAGCTATCCACGCAACACTTGATATGTACGGAGAGCTCGTCGATGTTTTTGTCTTCCACTCCGGCCAGGAAGAAGATCCTGAGGATCGGCGTCTACAGGCGGAATACCTCTCAAAACTAATGGGTTCATCACCACGTCCTTCGATTCTCCTCTCCTACCTAGTGACAAAACCTCTAGAAGGAAATTATAACACTTATGTTTCCGAGACATCAGGTATGCACGATGTGGACCCCAGCGACTGGGATCGTTGGTGCGAGTACATACTATACAAGCATTTACACCGGGTGGGTTATGCGAGAGTATCCAGAAGTACCATCACGGATACAGAGCTACAAGTTGCAAAATTCGTGATCCCACATGGTGATGAAGAGAAAGCAAAGGTCGCAGCTATGAATAATGATGCAGACAAAAGGAATCATAGAACAACAGAAAATGAAATCCCTAGGGGTTGGCGATTTCCAACTATATTTCAGGGGAAAGGTGTGCGCGGCCACCGATACCACGTCTTCAACGAACCCCGATACTACCGGCCGTTATAAGCAATGTCGCCCTCGCATGATCAGAACGTACGGCCATATGAAAACGATGGCTACACAGTCTAGTAATAGAGGATGTAATTTGGGTATATACGGGGTCCTTCGCCTCTCTTCGATAGTATATGATCTTATAATATTTTGAGGACCATCAAGTCCCATGCCATGCAGTTTTCCAGCGGAGACGACTGTTTGCCATTGGCGGCCGCCAAAATTAACGGCGCTAGAAGCTGACGAAGACGGGCCTATCGGAATTTAGAAAGCTTAGGAACATGTAGATCTTTAGCGGATCGACAGGGGAGGACTTTATGCGGGATTGATTGAATCCAAGCGTTCTGTTCCTGATCCCCTCCACCTCGTTTTCCGACACTCTACATGCCTAACAGTCTTCCGTAACGTTACAAACAAGTGTTGAAAGACTCACAAGATGTTCGTCAAAGCCTTCACCTGATAGTGGAATACACACCCTCGGTGCGGGACACCCTTGTTCCTTTGCACATGGGACTAGAGGCAAAGTAGAAACTGGTATTTCCATCTCAAGTGATTGAAATAAACGAGATATCCCCCACTCGGCCATTGAAAGTGGACATGGCCATGGCATCTCCATACAGCCCCAGAGCGCAGCCAATAGAAGACCCCTGACGACCAGTCAGAAGTATACCATTTCCCGTTACATGTATAAAGAACCCAATGCAGCAAGTGGCAGTAAGTGGGCTCGTGGGCTCGTGGACGACTGACCTCGATCTTCGGACCTGCGTCAACCATTTGAAGAAGTCGCAGCATGCAGGTACCTCTTGTGCATTATTGGGTTGGGGTTGCTATCACGTCACCCTGCATACCTTACTGATCACCATCATACAACGCGGTGATAGAGGAAGTAATGTCAGAGAGTAAGTTACGGCCGTTCTTCGGACCGCCGGTGCGGCCAACACAGGACGCAGGACGCAGGAATCAAACACCACGTCATTCTCTAAAGCCTGATACTCCGATGCGATCTGGAAACGAGAATGTGATTTTTTATCTTCCCAGACAGCGGGTGTCGAGAGTGTCAGCGGGACTATCTTGTGATATCCCAAAGTACCCCTGGGCATGTACGTATTTCTGTCGAAGTATAAGACGTCACGAAGGTTTCGTTGATACTTAACTTTGTTGATCGGTAGGTCACGTTTTTCCCCCTAACCTTGTTGATTTCTAGATCATTCTTTGTTCCCTTCCCTTTGTTGATCGCTAGGTCATACTTTGTTCCCCTCACTCCACACTCGCACGATTTTCAACTCGTCGAGATGCGTCCCGTCTCACGCCAGACAGGTTCTGCCCTGAGTCTATGGTCATCCCTATGCCCAGTATTGATATCCTCAGCCGTAGTGAGGGGTGTCACCGCCGCAGGTCCTGGTGATGTGGGTGCTGTTCATGATGCTATACAGGCTATGAACGCGTTCTACAACGAGAGTACCGGACTCTGGGACACGGGTCCTTGGTGGCACAGCGGCGTAGCTCTACGAGCTATCTCTGAGTACATGCTTGCGGCGAAGTCTAAAGAGTATGTTGACATGGCTGCGCATACCGTGGGAATTCAACGCGCTCCGCTGAACTGGTGGCCGGAAGGCGGCGGCGACTTCCGCGCTGATAGCACAGACGACACGGGATGGTGGGCTCTCGCTCTCACCTCGTTGTATCAAGTCACTGGGAACACTACGTATCTCGATTTCGCAAAAGAGGATGAGGCCTACATGTATGATTATTGGAATACGACAACTTGTGGAGGAGGTCTCATCTGGAGCATACCGTCCAGGACTTACCACAACGCCATCTCCAACGAGCTATACCTGGAGCTCACGGCAACGTTGCACAACCTCATCCCTGGCGACACATACTACTTGAAACAAGCGCTGAAAGAGTGGGAATGGTTTAACGGTACGGGTATGATCAACAGTCAGGGGCTCGTAAACGATGGCTTGACCGAAGACGCGTCTTGCGTCAACAACGGCCAACCAGTCTGGTCGTACAACCAAGGCGTCATCCTGGCCGGCCTTGTCCAACTTTCATCCGCCACGGGTAATAATTCCTACATAAACGCCGCGCGGTCCATCGCCGATGCCGTGGTGAAGGACACGTCCCTTTCACCCAACGGGATCCTCACAGAGAGCGCCTGTGCCACAGCGGACGACTGTGAACCTAACGGGACAGCGTTCAAGGGGATCTTCATGCGTGGTCTCGCTAAGCTGGACGCCGTCCTAAGCGACCATCCGTACAAATCGTATATTCAGAAGAACGCGCAGTCGGCATACGGCAATGCGAGAAATAGTACGAATTTCTACGGATTCTCTTGGCAGGGCCCCTTCGACAGCGGGACCATCGGGAGGCAGGAATCTGCCGTGGACCTTCTCTTGTCAGCACTCTAGACAGGTTGCGATAATGTTTTTTCAAGGTTGAAACCGAGATTCTCAGATTTTACAACGATAATTTCATCTTTCAAATGTATATATATCTTAATCCGTACCGTACTAATCTACCAGCCCCCTCTCTCTGTATACGTGTCCGTAAACCCTGTGAGCAAGTATTTAGGTTTGTTTGAAGTTTATCCCGCAATATGCCATCACACCCCCATCACATTCGTAAACTCATCATACTCTGACTTATCTCTCTAACCTAATCTTACTCGACAGAAAAC
>JAPESX010001177.1:0-11099 GCA_029590615.1 Nemania bipapillata | reverse complement strand
GGGGGGAGGGGTTGCATTTGTGACCTACGTGACCTGCCGTGAAGTCCGACTCGTGCCCTATTAGATAGAGGACAGTGTTCTACAGTATACAGTGCTCGGCACGCCCAAAGTAGCCCCTCGCGTTCATTCTCGACTTGCCCTTTTTGGGCACCAGGGGCGCCGTGATTGGACGCAAAGAGACCAACATCGGAGACTTGGCACCTACAGGTACCATACAGTATGGCGCCAGATCCTAGAAGCTACTAATGTACTAAGTACATGGATGGGTGTAGGTGTGTAGGCAACGGGATTACAGTGGAGTGCTCATTACAGTGCCCATAGATAGATCCCATGCTTACATGTACGTGCCATCTTTCCTTAAAACAACACTGTACGCACGCATAACATAACTGTATCACCACTTCTTGCATCACAACGTCTGCATACACGTTGGGATACAACATTATTATGCGCAGAAAACAAGGGCTGTCTATCTCCGTATACCCCACTCGCTGACTTGTGATTTCTATAGAGACAAACAATTCGAGTACAAATACGAGGCGGAGAGGCGGGGGTTGTTGCCTACGTCATCTACAGTAGGTACGCTTGGAGTTTGAATCTTCCTGTCCAGACTAGAAAGAATCCAACAGCGACAGAGGACGGCACAGGATACTTGCAGTACATACATACCAGGTAGATTATCTAGTAGACCCAGTATACAAACATACAGACCTATATACCGTGGGTTGGAGAGACGGGGTCAAGGGAACCTGTCTGCTATCCGATATCCGCTGTCATCCCATCACCGAGACAAGCCGGATATTGTACGACAAGAGCCGTTGACATCCGCATACACGTACATACATACGCATACATATGCCATATGCTGCTCATACAGTCAGTCGGTAGGCTAGTGTATGTAGATGAACATTTGCATACGCACATGCGTACGCATTCGTCCACGGCATGCAAGGGCAGCCAACACTAAGACCGGTCAAAACTGCTCAGCTCAGCAACATATCCGCTTGCTTATTTCGTACTTCATCTCCGGCACCCTCGACCTATCCTATCGCTCCCGTGACATTCCCGTCCGTGGTCCATTTATTTCTGACCAACAGAACAGAGCAACCCTACGTTTCTATCTTGAGCCCAAGTTAAGCTTTTTAGCTCCATCGACCCATGACGTTACATCGCTGCTAGACTCAGCTCCTGTTTAGCGAGGAGCATCATGTGGTGCCATTCTCTGTCATCGAGCCCACGTCGTTAAAGCAGCAAAGTCCCCAGGATGGGATGGATCCCCGGCACTCATGCCATGGGGTCGGTAGAGTTGATGTGTGAGTGTGGTGTGTGTGTGTGGTATTAGTTTTTACAGCTTTCCGTGCCCTGGTCAACCAAGTTGCCGAATCCCTTCGACAATCTGGTGCTGTCGGCCCCAGCTTTACAGTCCCTGCGACCGAGCATGATAGTACACGCCTGCTAAAAGCGATCATCCTTGAGTCCCCTGGCGCTTATTCTACATGGGCACAAGTATACTACGTGACAGGTCCGACCAGTGGTATTCCAATCCGTGATTCGCGTCGAACCATGAGATCCATATCCATAACAGCACCCGCTGTCAAGCCCCTCCTCCGCTAAATCCAAACATCAGTTTACAATCGTACATGTACATGAAGCCCTAGCATGCAGGGTATTACGCCGGTCTCTGAAGCCTCGGGCAAGAATCGTTATATGGCTCTGGTCAAATTACGTCACCGTCCGCTCGGGAACAAGCCGGAACTACTTGATGCGGATAAGTTATCCGAGCGGTTCACTAGCGAATGAACCTCCGGCGAGTACATTCAGATAGCCCATGTGAAGGATAGGTCTCGGGTCGAAGCCGAGATCCGCATATGTCGTGCTTGTCCTCAACATGACTGGCTCGGACCCGCTTTCAAGTTTGGCGGCGTCTGCTCCCGATGCCGTAGCCATCTCTGCCAAGTGCTGCAACGTCTGATCAGCCGCGGATTGTGCCGTAGAGGGCCGGAGCCGTTCCGTGATGCGATCCCGTATGATACCATCCCAAGTAGACGGGGCCAGGTGGTGCTCTAAGAGATCTTTAAGAAGAGGAGTCGCTTCTTCACGCGTTTTGTCTAGCCGAGCAAGCTCTAAGAGTGATAAAGTTGTCAGGCAGAAAAAATGATGATTGAGCGGGCTAAGCAGTGCTGTGTTATTCAATAGGAGACCTACAGACTCCTTACACGCCCAAATCACGTCCTTAGACCTTGAGTTCGTCTGGAACAGGTAGGAAAGCAACCGGCTATGCCAGTATACGAGGTTGAGAATAGGGTGAGTAGAAGGTGAGATGCTAGCTGGGAGGACCTCACGAAATAGTTCTATCGCTAGGTTGAAGAAGGAATTTAGTATCGGCACAGCCCCGCTATCTGGTGAAAGTGCTTGGGGAGGTGCGAGGGAAACCGGTGCAAAATGACCCAGAATATTAGACAAGCCTAAAGGGAAGACGTATTAGTACCTAGAATCCTACCGAGAAGATCATGTCACTCACGCGTTAGGTGATATACATTCTCGCCGAGAACAGATACCAGTCCCGGTAGAATCACCACACTGTCGTTGGGTATGAATAACGGGCTTGCGGTTGACACAGCATTCCATCTATCCAACATGACAAGCGTCCACCACGTGCAAATAGAAATGTTATCATCCGAGTCACTATTCCCGTTCACCTGGGGGCTAGCAGCGAGGCTGGCAATATGAAGTCGCATAGAGTACGCTAATCCCACGGCGCGTCCTAGAATGGATGCTTTCGAGGGACCACCATGCTCGCCCTTCAAGGACGGCGGGCCATAATTGTCCGTTGCAATGGCCATCAATACCAGGGTTTGAAGATGTACAAGGTTGGTCAGAGGGTTCCGATGAGACGACGGGTCGCTTTCCCATTCAGCCACAATTCGCGTAGTGGAGCTAATATCGCCCGTCGTATATAAGCCCGGTGCTGAGACACAAGACTGCATGGTACCATAGAATGCTTCTACAAATGCATCCTGGAGAAGCGTTGGGCATTGTGTTAGCTGCGCTTCGACGCGCTCCTTGGTTCCCGCGAGAAATGGAAAGCACGGGTGTACAACACTGAGATACACACTAAAGGCGTCACTAATCAACTCTTTGGGAGGAATCGTGTGGTTGAGGTCGATAGGCATGTCATCTAGTGAAGCAGCGGTGCGAGATGGAGTGTCGGCGTCTGGCCTAGACAGAGGCTGTGGCGCCAATCCATTCGCCGAGTACGGTATCGCCTTGGAGCCGTTTGTTGAGGGTTGGTAGGGCTGGATCGGTCGCGGCTCCGAGCTCCAGGCCCCTTGCCTTGGCGGATTAGGCGTACCGAAGTCCGCACCGGAGATGCTGGAGTAAGGTCTTTTCCGACCGTTCTCATCGTGTTCCGCAGGCGGAGAAAAAATGTCCGAAGATTCGCGTCGACCACCCCCTAAGAGCTCTGACAGTGTATCGAGATTCCCCTCGCTCGCCAGCTTCCCCTCGATATGATGTATTCGATCAGCTAGCTCTTTAATATATCCCTTACTCGGTCCACGCTTCTGGGGTATCCTACTAAAGAGACAGCGAATTGTTGACCTCCGGCAGTTAGAACATGGCTCTTCACCGGTCTCGGATGCGGCATCGCATTTGACCTTTTTGCGACGGCACTCGTCACAAGCCCGGGACACCTTGGATCGTTTTCTAGGTGGGATATTATCTTGAGTGTTTTGATGGGCGTACTGATGAGGTAGAGGATCTAGGACTCCGTGCGGCTGGAGTAGACGTTGTTGCTGTAAGGGCTGTGGCTGCTGCGAGGAAAGCGGCGGAGGTGGCTGCTGATCGGGGACTAATTGCTGATGAATCTGTTGGTCGGGATCGGGGAGATATTGCTGCTCGTTGGATAGGAATGGGGACTGCGAAGGCTGTTCGTGTGATTGCTGTAATGACTCTTGTGTGTGGTCGATAGGAGGTTCGTGGGTCGGCAGGCGTTGTTCGACATTTGGTATGTGTTGATCGTTGTGGGTGACGAGAGCATGTGTCAGTTGTTCAACATGCCGTTCTTGGTGATGGTTATGAGCTTGTTGCTGCCGACGTTCATGGTCATGATGTTCTGGCTGAAGGTGAGAGGCGGGGAGTTCGTGTTGCACAATGCCATTGCGCAAGCTAGAGCTAGGATCGTCATTCGGGTTCGGGTGGTGGTTGGGCTCGTCGAGGATGGATGTGATTCCGTGGCTGAGATCCTGGCTTAATTGCGCGGCTATCCGTAACTCTTCGGCGCTAGTAATGACAGCGTTTCCAGTCTCCGGATGGGGCGACGCGGACCCTTGCCCATGGTGGTGTTCGTCTTGATGCTGATGTGGCTGGGCGGGCTCATCGATGTGCTGCTGGTGTTGCTGCTGGTGTTGCTGTTGTTGTTCGTGACCTGCGGGATCGTTGGTGTAAAACGAGGCGGCATCTTGGGCTGCGTGGGCTTCGGCTACGGGTGAAGGATATTGCTGTAGCACACTGTCATCCTGGAGATCTGGTTTGATGTCATGGTCCGAAGGGTCAATACCGGGCATGACGGCGGGCTCAATCAATGCCTGGCTGACTGGGCCAGACACGTGTCAGACAATGCGAGCGCCAGTCAAGACAGGATGGAGAGACTAGAATGGGATGGTCAAATTCAGGTCTATATATATGCGCGTGTATGTGGATGCCTGTATTGGTTTTGTCTGCCTGTCTGCCTGTCCGCCTGTCTGTGTATATGTAGAATATCCAGTGCTGGGTTTGCGGTGTCAGCGCGTTGACCAAGGCACGACCAGGAGAGACCAGGAGATATAACAAGTTCACAGGTTGTCAATCACACGAGGTTGTCAAAGTGCCCAGCAGACTAGCGAGACTGTCAGATACACTTCCTACTCGGATACGGATTAGAGAGCTATGGATTACAGGAGAGTGCAGCCCATACAGAATGTGCAGTATATGCAGCACAAGATACGTGCCCGACACACAAAGCCATCATCTGCGATACAGGACCAAAGCAGGAAGACGAGGTATGAGCAGGGTTTGGTGAAGGCCTGTAGCACCGACAGGCATCATAGACCTGCAAAGCATCATGGCACCAACAAGGGGAACAAGGGAAGGAGGTGGGTTGAGAGGCGTGGTTGGAGCATGGGAAAATAAGAGGTGAGGGAGGGGAGGGGTGCAACTTTCTAACTGAGTGCGCGACGAACCTATTCACGATGTTCCCACCCAATCATTAAAATAAGAGAGCGAAAGGGAAACTATGCCCGGGTCGGAAAATGGTGGACTTGCTTGGTCTCCGGGCGCCGCACAGGCGGAAGAGGAAGAACTCGAAGGCCGAAGCCGTGATTCTGGAAACCGGCGAATTACTTTTTCCCCTGGGAGATGGCAGTTGGAACAACCCGTTGCGACGGAGCTCCAGATAAGTGCAGGATGGGAGGGAGAGGAAAAAGAATTTTGCGTGATTTGTGTGAACACTGCCTAGTTAGTCTAGGGTACGTAAGTAGGTAGGTAAGTAATGGAAGAGAAGTAGTCTAGGTGTGTAGGTAGGCAGGTAGGTAGGTAGGTAGAGCCAGCCTAGTACCTACATATCTAGGATTCTAGGTAGTGCTGTGCTGAGGTGCACATATCGATTCAGCTCTGCTTTGCATGTAGGTACCAGGTAGGTAGGTACCCACTTCTAACTCAGGTAGACGCCTATAAGTAAGGCAATGCTCTTTAGTAACCACGGGCAAGCCATTGAAAATTCTCAATAAGGCACACTTAGATATACATATACATATATATGCGTGTTTCGGTACCTCAGTAGGTAGATAAAAATGGCAGATAGGTAGGTAGGTTGGATATGTAGCGCCTACGTCAGTCTTTAAGTCCTTATCCGGTTAGCTACCATCATCTACAATGCTGGGCTTACAAAGAAAGCAGCTTCACGGAGA
This sequence comes from Nemania bipapillata, assembly GCA_029590615.1. Classification (NCBI taxonomy): domain Eukaryota; kingdom Fungi; phylum Ascomycota; class Sordariomycetes; order Xylariales; family Xylariaceae; genus Nemania; species Nemania bipapillata. The sequence goes on along the minus strand of JAPESX010001177.1, from coordinate 5,154 downwards.
GTCATGAGGCTTGTCATAGGTATTTCCCCTCCCAAAGCAAATTGTGCAAGGCACCATCTAGATACATGCAAAGAGAAGATGAAGCAAAAAAAACCTAATCATCCAAATTGCCTGTCTGGTACAATATACAGACAACCCAGGCCATGCCAGAACTCATGCGAAGACATTCATTCCCATTCCAGTCGGTTGACCGAGGCTATCAGATGAAGTTTTATTTCCAGCCTTCACTCACTAAGCATACAGCCACTATCTCCGAACCGCTGTTCAAGACCCATCAGAACCCCAACACAGACACTATATATTGATTTTCTCGTCTCCTCATGCTGCATTGGCACATGGCAATTAGATTGGCCTCCTACCGAGCCGTGTCCACGGCCATTCTTGAATGCCCGAATGCAACCTCCAGAACGTCACTTTCCCCAGCTTCTGATATTGCTGGCTGACATTTGGGGATGTCGGGGCCTATTTCCCCTCATTTTCCAGTCCATCGATTGTCCGTGGTAAAGAGTCGTTTCAATACTTGTTTTTCGGTGGCTCTCTGGCCGAGCCAGAGCATCACCCGCGGCCGGGTATTGTCGGAGCGTCAAGGCTATCGTGAACCGTATAGTAGAGCATCGTATCGCATCGTATCCTTTCCTTCCCTGGTCAGGATCCAGATGCGCAACTCTCATAGGCTCGTGCATCTTGGCTCACGCCTGCTTCCTGCTCCTCTCTTCTCTTTGACCAGAATCCCTTGCCATAGCTGACAAGTATCTCGGCTCCCTTGGCGATGCCATGGCCACCAGCCTTTGCAGGGCCATTCTTTCCGGCGGGCAGGACAAACACGGCCACTACATGCTCTCGTATTAGCCACGACTTCCACAGGCCTCGCCATGGCGGTCTTTGGTTGTGCTCACTGCATTGTTGACCGCTTCGCATATCCCAGCACTGTTTAAACTCGGCATTCGGCCGTTCATGGACGCCACGGTAATCATTGACAAACCGGGCCTCGTTTCCAGCCTTCTCGGCATCAACAGCAACGCCTGACTCCCTATTCAACCAGAGGTCATAGTCTGACTTGTCGTGCACAAGACTGTGGGGCGGAAGTGATGAGTGCACAAGGCCGTAGTAAGGCAGAATTAGGGTGCCGGGTTCTAGGTGACGGGCCGCGAAGAGCCCAGCTTGGCCATTCGCCGGGTGTGAAACATCACGAATAGGGATTATTTTCACTAGAGAGCAAGGTCCCCTAGCGAAATTGGACGGTATGGTTGCAACAATGTCGGGCGGGCGGGCTCGGAGAGACTCGCGCTGTATTTTGGTGAGATGGGGTGCGAATGAAGGCTGTGATAGATACGGTACGGATGATGGCCAATTCTTGGGTGTCACATCTTTACCCATTCTGAACAGGCATATAGGTATATCTCTCTAGGTGATAGATCCCTGGAGGCCAGATATGTACGTAGCGGTGATAGCTTGACGCCTTTTAAAAAAATCCTATTGCAGATGTAAGTTTAATGCTTATAGGACATAAATACCGGTTTGCGTGCCATGGGCCAGTGAGAGGGAGCTGGAGCCCACGGTCTTGGCATGGTATGTTGAAACACTGACCTATGAGCAGACTAATGTTGTTGTTCGTGCGTAGATTGAGCCTGTGTTTTTAGACTATGTTTTTAGGATGGTAACCAGTTTCGAACCTCATGTGTTTCTTCTGTATTTCAATCTAGAGCAGGTGGTGGTGGCACTTGTCGGACCGGCAATGCCACGTAGAATACTTCATCCTATGCGCTGCCGAAGATGGAGTCTGTTTCTATTCCACGTCTATAAATATGATAATGTAGGTATCGATATTGTATCTATAGTATAATCATTGTTTTCACTGATATGAAGTATATCAGAAATAGCCCTAGCTGTGACCAGGCCTTGTGTTGTGACGTAAACAACCTGCCAAAGCACCACGCCGAACAGTGGGGGGACATTTCCAAGATTTTCATGTACTCATTAATGCTGATAATACGATTAAACAATTGGCCAGAGCATACCTACCAGTTAAGCGACGAATTAAAGACCTATTATTTTTAAAAGCCTACCTAAAACCTGACGAGGTGCTCGTCTGGTTAGAACCACTAATCGTGGACGACACGAGGTTTGAAAGCTGACCCTTGGAACAAGGTAAAAATTATCTAGTACAAATAAGCCAGTCTTTTCTTAACTCTAACATATAAGATGGAATTTCGTCACAACGGGTCAAGGGCTCTGGCCGTGGGGAACTCAGGAGGTAGAGGGGGCTTGCATGTCTATGTCTAGATGGTTCCTGATGGTTCCTGATGTAGTGTTTAGAGCTATAGCTTAGGCTATTGAAACAAGAGCTATATTATACGAAGCATCAGAGGCATACGAAGAACAAGAAGACGGTAGCTAGCTTAAACTTGCATATGTAACTAGTTTTCTGATAGCCTCATCGCTCTTAAAATACAGACCGGCTTGCCAACTCTAAGCTACGAAGGTATAGGGAAATCTGTATTTCTACATGCCCGGGTATAATCCCAGAATCTGAGATTCTTGAAGATGTAGCCCAAGCAAAAGACAGCGAGCCACACTCCTTCCCATACGGCTAGATGTAAGCAGCCACAGCTCGCTACCCTTCATAAGTTCATAACCATGTCTTTAGGAACTAGGCTAGTTGTAATAGATATAGCCTGTAGAATAGCTCTTAAACCCAACATGAAGAGGCATGATTCATACAAGGTATACATTTCCAAATTAGGACCACAATGAGAAAGCCGTAGAGCTAGCTTAAACGTTGAATTCACTATGTGGGACTAGTATATCATCAAAAGTCTAGTCCTCGTTAAGCCTTGGGATGAACTTGCGATTTTTAACAAGTAGCTTATCGATTACTTACTAGTTGGTAATACATACTATACATAAATATGTGCCCGTATAACAGACCGCTGCTGACCAAAATTAAGCTTTGCTTTGAGTGACAAGACTCGTACAGCATTGTGATACATGGCTAGGTTGCACCAACGCCACCCATAGAACTCACTCCCTCATTAAAACCCTAGTCATTATGGTTTAGCCCTTCTCATCTTACGTCGATTCTTCTTTTTGCTTGAGGACAGTCTGTCGCCATCGGAAGGGGTCCCGGGTGTACGGGTCTGGTCTGTGTCGTCGTCTTCAGATCCCGAGGAACTGTTGGCCTCGAGTACCACTTTCCGTATGCCGCCAGCTTCCACGATATTCTCCGTGATGCTACCGCTTCGGACATGTCCCCTTCGACGCACCAACGGTTCGGCCCCCCCGCTTTCCGAAGGTGACTGATTGTCTTCACTGCTGGAGGTTGCCTGTCTCGTCCGTGAGATCTTGTTTTCTTTACTGGATAGCTGATGGTCATCCGCGGTGATTATAGTAGGCTTGCGAATCTCCACTCCCTCGGAGTTGGGGGATCCATAGTGGCTGTGATGGAGAGCCTGCACTCCATCCTTAGCCACTAGTGGAGGCCGTAGTAGAGCTGTGAACTCGTCCGCCATGTTCTCGGGATCTTCCAGGATGACGTCTATAGATTCAGACGTTGGCTGCACCATCGAGTTAGCATTTGAGCCTGGTTTAATCTTAACCGCCGAGACCCGAGTACTCTTCGGGTTCGATGCTGGGTTAGAAGGGCCAAGATTTTTGAAGTGATCCCTCATATCCTCGAGGTTTGTCTTGACCGGGATCGTGGTGTGTATAGTTTTGCCATTCTGATCAGCAGAAGTTTTCCTTAAGAGCAAGGTCGTCGTCTTGGGGCTCTGCGATATGAGTGGCGTCTCTGATCTCCCAGACGAGGTTCGTTTATGTTGAGTGGGCGGATCGCTGGCCTCCGCCCCTTCCTCCTCGGCTAGGTCGACAAGAACGCCGTCTCTAACTGCCGTGTCCTTGACCATCAAGTCTCTCCGCTGTGCGCGAGCATGGGGCCCTGGATGGGCACGACGGATAGCCCTATGTACATCAACGTAGACATCAGACTCGTCGATAATCTCTCTGGCGGATCTCCCATTAGCACTCCGACGAACGTAGCTAGGTCTGGGTCCACTTACTCTCCAATGAGCTCTTCTATGACGTCTTCCAGAGTTACAACACCAAGAGCACCATGATCCTCCCCAGGAAACTCAGATATAAGCACCATATGGGACTTTCCCTCCTGAAAGAAGTTGATAATATCCAGACAGCTGGTTTCGGGGCGTGTCTCGGGTAGGGTAGCAAGAGCAAAGTCCCTCACACGTTTGCCATCTTCGGGGTCATAAGTGATAAGGATCTTGACTAAGAGCATGCCGACGAAATTGGTGGGATTCCCGCTCTGATGTATAGGAATTCGGGAATAACCGGCGTCTAGGATCTGATCGATTGTCTTCTCGTCTAAAATAGAATCCTCGGACATGACGAACACGTCGTCCATTGGCGTCATAACTTCCTCGACAGCCTTGCGCTTTAGGTCTAGGACAGCACTTATGATGGTGACCTCGTCTTGATTCAACCTCTCATCGACCTCACCGAGCGTCTTGTGCAGAGTAACGAGGGTCTTGAGGCCGCTTTTCTTGTAAATGGTGCCGTGGTCCTCGCCAAGAAGCCAGTCGAGAAGCTTTGCGGTAGGCCAGGCTACAGGAGCCATAATGTACATAAGGAGCAGGACAGGCTTCGACATGTAGCCACCGATCTGAAGCCCATACCGAACACAGAGGGACTGGGGGATGATCTCGCCGAAGATGACTAGAGGGAGGCAAGACGCATTCAGCATGGCCAACACGGAATGAGGAATGACCGATAGGCAATGGCCAACGGCGAATGGGGCAACTCATACTTGGAAGACGGGGAACAGAGGTGGGATCGGAAGAGAAGCGAGGGAAGAAGCGGGGGGAAAGAAGGTACGTACCAATCAATACGGTGCTTCCAACGACAGCAGCAACGCCACCGCCGAAACACCTGTCCAGAACGACGGGGAGGGACTCATTGACGATAACATTGGATAGGAGCAACGTGACGAGAACCCAGTGCTTGCCGCGGTTGAGCAGATGGTGGACACGGCTGGCATTCTTGTGCTGGGGCTCTTCGTGGTCGAGGGAGATGACGCGGAGGTAGATGTCGTCCTGGCCCATGAGAGCAATGGTCAAGCCGGCGAAGGCACCGCCGAGCAGCACG
>JAPESX010001176.1:0-11100 GCA_029590615.1 Nemania bipapillata | reverse complement strand
TAGGTAGGTATGTAGGTCCAGGTACATACATGTAGGTATTGACTGCATAAGGTACATAATGTAGGCAGTATTACCTCTTATTACCTTAGGCAGACGTGCTTTCTAAAGAAAGAGAAGAAGAATCTTGGAATCATGATACTTGAATCTATCTAGTGCCATCTCCATTACACCGGGGACGACACCGAGTCTAGGAGCCGCTGCGGCCTAGGTACTCAGGTGTAGAGAGCCCAATCATCTACTGTATACCAAGTACACACATTACACACATTACCTAACACGTATGGATGAACAGCTATGTATACCAACGTATATGCACACTCTCAGCGAGCATTCGTTACTTCTTCCGTGGACAGCTGTGAAGCACTCATCAATTCTCGCATAATCGGATTGAGCCCATTCACGCCCTCCCCAAGACTGCCACGGGCCTCCCGCGCCTCCCGCGCCTCCCATGATGTACGGGAATTCCCAAACTCCTGCATGAGTAGGTCGAGGTCTGTCCAGTCGGAGGGCTCTTCCACTTCGCCCGCGCGCGCTGTTGCCGCAGCCTCGCCGGCCTGAATGGTGGGTTTGGTCGGGTCACCTGCAAGCCCGACATCGGCGGACACTGGTGCCGTCGTGTCCCGGCTCTTGGGCGAATTGTGCTCTACATGTACATGGCTCGCATTAGCAGACGGTCAACATGGCATGGCGATGATGGGCTCCGGAATCGGCATCGACCACATCTTCATCGGCATTGGGAGGAGGAGGAGGAGGAGGAGGAGGAGGAGGCCAAACCACCAGCGGAGGAAGAGGCATTGCAACTCACTTATTGTCTTTTCGCGCGGACTGGCTGCAGACGACTGAGATTCTGTTCTCCGGGAGGCAGAGGAGGAGGAGGAGGAGGAGGAGGCTGGTGTGCCCGGCAACTTTGTCGGCGGCACTTGACTCTTCCTAGGCAAGACGTCGCTTGTTCGCAACGTGATCAGCGCTCCTTGCTCCCCGGGAACCGGTGAATCGTCGAACTCTTGCACCACAGGGCTTAGAGGCGTCGAACTGAAAGCATCGAAATGATTCTTCTTCTTCGCCGACCTTCCGGGTGCACCCGTGGCGGGGCCTTGCAATGTCATGAAGATGCCGTCTTTCTCTCCGCGTCGACTGTGCGTGACCCGTCGTGCCTCGGCTTCCATGTCGATAACAAAGTCGCTCATTCTTACTACACACAGCGAGCGGTCATGGTATCAGTACACGCACGCACTTTGGCAGGACGGGACAGGACGGGACAGGAAATCCAGCCGTCGCCCCCAAACAGCACACTTACAGCTACGACATCGATCATCGGCTCGCATGTCATCCAGGGTCCTGGCCATAGTTTCTAGCAGCGGCTTCATCGCGGAAAGCCATGCGTCGTTGTTCCTCTCGAGCCGTTTCAGGCGCTTTTCGAGGGTTTCCGTGTTGTTCTGTGCGAGGGTTGGTGGGTCCGCCTCGTCGTCGTCGTCGTCGTCTTCGTACACTGTTGGTTTCTGGGGCAAACCAACTGTCTTGGCAACTATGTCCGTGATCTCTTTCTCCTTTTGTAGCTTCTCTCGCATGACTCGTTCTCGCAACGCCATGCTTCGTAGCCGGCTCTCCGGTCGTCGCTCTTCCAGCTCCGGTTCTTCCAGTCCCAGCTCTACCTCTGGCTCCTCTTCGGGTGAAAGCTGCCACTCCTGACGTCGCGAGAGTGACGTCCGGTCTCGGGGCGTAGCCGGGAAGTTGATTTGTGTCGGAGGTAGCGATAATCGCTTAGATAACAATGTAGCGTCTGGCGTCATGGGAGGCGTGGGCATGGTCATGAGACTACGCCGATTAAGTTTGGGATCTGTAGGACCCGATGCGCTACGTTCAATCACGCCCGTGGAAGGGTTGCGGCTTATCGTCACGGTATGCGATTTCTGCCGTGTGTGTGCGCTGATCTTGAGAGGTTTCAGCCTCGCCATTGTCCTTGGGCTAGGCGACTCTAGTCGTGCCAGAGTCGACAACCGCAATGTAGGCGAACCTGGCCGGGACTCGACGTCAGCAACTACCATGATAGGTGACATCGTGATGCCACTCGAACGCCAGTGTGGAGTCGGAGGATAGATTGGTTCTATCTCAGTGGTAATAACCGCAGATATCTTCAGCTCGGCACCCGGGGTACTGGATACAAGCGAAGCAGTGACTTTTTGGCTTTGGCTCTCGCGTTGGAGCGACTCCGAATGCGATTCGACTGATGCTTTGGGATCAAGATTCGGGAGCAATTCATCAGAAACATCGTTCGTAGTTGCTGACATACTCAGTGTCGATGGCCTTCTTACGCTATTGGCCGAAGGAGCAGGTCCCTGCGATGCTGGATTGTGCCCGTGAGTTATATTGGGGGCAAAGTAGCCCAGCACCGGTGAGTCTATTATATCAGCCCGAGACGCGTCGAGATCACGCATTTTGTACTCGCGGACTTGGGCCTTTCGTGCTAGGCGTCTCTCGAAGATGCTTTTCTGTTGTGGATTAAGCTCGGTACTTGGATTTGAAGTAGTGGAGAGCCGTAGACTAGGCCTGTTGGGCTCCACGTGTTGTTCACCGCAGTCTCGATTACCCGTCTCGGTCAAGCCCACATCTTCTTGGCCTGTAGCGGCACTTTGCGATTCCACATCCTCCGCATTCGCACATTGTTCGATTTTCGACAGATCGACTAGCCCTTGGATTTGCCTAGTTTCGCCACCTGTCTCCTGAGCAATGACGGTTACCTCACTCTGCGCACTCACCTCGCTTGCGGACGACGAGCGGGAGGAATTGTACGTAAGGGTAGACTGGTGGGAAGAACTAGTCGTAGCTGTGAGTTGGCTCACTCGCGATTCTCGGTAGCATTTATCGCCATCACCGCGAGAATGAATCACTGACTGCTCATGGGATACCCCAGATGGGCTAGCACGATTCATCAATCCTATTTAGAAATTAGTGAGCAGCTATCTAAGGCTTCATGCAACTAAAAACAGGCAACAGCACAATATGAAACAAGAAGAAACAAGCATAGGGTGTACCAGGCGGAGCTACACTCAATAACAAGTTCATACAAGACCCCTCAAGGCAATTTGCTAACGTAGCAGGGAAGGTAAAAATGCTAACCATAATCTACCTCTCCGGGGGCCACATTTACCAAGCTCTGATCTTCAAAAGCAGATGCTGTTGGTAAGCGAGATCCCGAAGCTTCTTCCACTGTGCTGAAACCTAAATTGGCTGTTCTTGAGGCAGATGTTAGCCTCTCAGGATTTGCAAGTCTAGAGTTCAACCGTGGCTGCATGACAATTTCGTCAAGTGAAGCCGCAGAACCTGTTGTTGACGTGCAAGCACGCCTACTCGACTTTCTCGGACGAACCGTGGGTCGAGAGCCAGGGGATGCTTGACTATCCGCTGTAGATGGGGCGGTACTTGCTGGAGAAGATGGCCGCGACCCTTTAGGCGGACAAGGGAAGGTTAAAGTCGCCAGCAGGTTTGGAAAACCAGGCGATTCAGGAGGTAAATCCTCCTTTGGCACGGCCAAACCTGACTGGACCAGTATGTTACCTGGTCGTCGCGAAGACCGGTCAGGCGAGCGAGGGGACGATTTACTCGAGAGAGAAACCGACGGAGGCTGCTTGCGTATCTCATGCTGTAATGGTTCCATTGGCGACACTGTTGGGCCTGAGATAGCTACCAGGTGTTGTTCCATACCGGAAACTTTTTGTGCGCCCAACGATTTCGAAACGGATCCAGGGTCGTGCTCAAATACCCCATCCACCGGGTTTACCATTGCTCTTAACCGATGGTCCATACTAACCCCATATGATGATGCCGTAGGTCGAGCTCCTTCTAGAGCGGGAGTTCGAGGTGAATGATCGTTATTAAGAAGTCGACCAGTAGATTGAGACGAATTTGTATGGTCGCCCGGCGTAGCTACCCTCTCTCCGCCAGAGAGCGACGCCGCTTTCGAAGAGCTACGTTCTGGCCAAGCCCTGGGACTAGAAACAGAGAGGGCCGGAGGCGATGAAGTCTGGGGTAAAAATACAGGGTATTGTGACCGAAACCATGGGCCACCAGCACTATTACTCTTTGGTGTGGGTGTTGAAATAGCAATGTAACGGTGGCCTTCTGCTGTAGTACCCGGAATAGTATTCACAGGGAGATGCGACTGTAACGAGTATCTCTGCAGCTTCACACGTTTGTTACGCCGAAGTGACTGGAGTGACCACCTTCTTGGTTCTGTAACGCCTGAAAGCGAAAAGCACTCGTCATGGGCAACAGGGCGATCAGGCGGCGGCCCGGTTGTTCTCAGAAAATCGGCAAGCTCGCGCAGGGCAGCTATATCAGCTTGCTCAAACGCGATGTTTCGCATATCATGATCAGTAGTCCCTGGGAGGCGGCTGCAGGCGTCAAATACATTTGACGTCGACTTGGACCGAGGAAGACGGGCTCGCCTACGGGTTACTTGCCTTGGGAGACCGTTCACCTTGGCTGGGTGTGGGTAAAAAGACTCATCACCACTCGATAAAGAATGGCGTCGCTGCCGGTTGGTCGGCATCATCAGTGATGAAACACGATACCTAGAACTACCAACAGGTAGATCACAAAGCCATTGATCATCAATCTACTGGAGTAGATCAAATATCCGAGTAGTTTCTTCCCGGCGGGGGTGGAAATAAATAAATACTTATAGAGGGAGAATAAGGAGCGGAAGACCTTTGCACCTTCTCAATTACGCAAAGATAACATCCACGAGTCGATATAAACCTGGAAAAAAAAAGGCCAATTGTATGAAGGACAAGGTTATTCAGCCTCGATACAGCGAATAATCATACAGGAATATTCTCCAGGTGAGAATAAAAATGAATGGCAAATGATGAACGATATAAAAAGAACCAAATAATATAGTCAACAGGGGAGGGAAGGGAAGTAAAGGGCACGACCCGAACACGCCATGACAGAGCAAATGCCCAATACAAATAGTGCGCAAGCGTTAAATGAGCAGGATAAGAATAGATGAGATACCTAGACTAGTTGAAGGAGACAAGGCGGAGCAGGCAGAGGAAAAGACACTTGACTCGACTTGGAAAGATGTGATGAAGCACTTGAGATAGGTACTGTTAAGCGATTATAAGCAATCCTGTCGGATCTTGTCATTTCTTTCTTTCTCTCTCTCTCTCTCTCTCTCCCCCCACGCTCCTCGCTCCATTGCATACCTTNATATATATATATATATACTTTCTCGTTCATTCCCTTTTCCTTTCCTTCCTCTTTCTCTCACTCTCACTTTACTATACAGAATGCCTCCTCCCTCTTGTTGCGGTTTTACACATATATGTAGATTATTGCTTTTCCTCACCTCGTCATCACTCTTATCTTTCTCTACTTGTAATAAACACCTTGCACGTCACACTGCTCTGCGACTGTGAAAGTGGAATAGACTGAGATGAGATGCCGATGACCCAGCCAGTTAAAACTCGGCATCTGTGGGCGACCCTCAATCCTTTGCCCGAAATGGCAATGGCTGGGCGATCAATATGAAGATTCTGCGCCCCGGCAGCCCCATTCTTGACGCTAAACTTGTCAGCTCATAGTACTTAGCAAGGTCAGGGATTCTACTCAGGGGTTGACACGCATCTATTGCCTCGACCTACCCACTACCCACATAGGAAGTATACTCAGGCACCTAGATTAGACGTTAATACCACTAGGCAGTATACTTGTGGGTGGACAATTAAGCCATAATAAGGAATGGCAAGGAATGGATTTCTCGGCGTTTAGCAACGTCCCTACACAGGGACAGGCTATGTGACAGTACATTAGGTAAGCACAAAGTATGTATTGGTTACGGTTCAGTGCGTGGAGCTACGTACGTAAGGAGCATGTATCTTATCTAATATCTAGTCTATTCCTCAATTACATACACAGTCGATCTGCACGAAATATTTAGCAAGGCAAGAAAGCCAGCTCTTTGACTCATCTTTATGATAGCAAGTGCGACCATGATGCTTCCCGAGCGTCCTCCTATGCGGTTGTATAATCTTTGGGCCATACTACGTATTCTTTTTTTTATTGGAGATGCTGACCGTGTTGCTAGACAGACCTCTGGATCAAAACCTTGACAGACACATTCGTGCCACGGGCAATGACAGCAACCAGAGGCAATGGCGGGGATATTATAGGATCACCGGGCAGAGCTAGACCCAACTTGCACATATAAGGTTGCTAGCAAAGCCTTGGGTTTCACAGTCATTATCACACTTAATGCCACAACCATTTCTCCCTTCTAGCACGACTATCGGGTATGTAAGTCTGAATAATTCTCTTCAGAGGACCTCTTGTTCGTTGAGGAAGAGGCAGGGTGCCACTGAATATAGAACTCTCATGCCCTCGGCCTAGGCCTTGCTGCCTTACTCGTCCTAGCTATAAGCCTATAAATAAACCCACGAACTTTTCCTCGGTAGACACGGTAGGGGATTCCGATTGTTCGGACTAACTGACCCGAGAATCCTTCATTCAGCCCAGAAAGCTTCATCACATAACAGCTTCTACAACCGTCGGGGGGGGGTCCTTCGGTTTCAATGCCCATCGGCGAATTATTGGTATATGTGCAAGTCCTTCCACTTCTGACCCATTCCCATCCCATGTGTGGTTAGTTACTGGGGTCTTCCTCCTTGCAATAGGGTTCGCATTTGGACGGTATTGAGAGCTTCGGAAAGCTATGTCAATGGCACTTCGAACTACCCCCTACCAGCGGCTAGGAAGTCCTCATGCTAGCCGGGTGATGATTAGTTTTATAATGTTTCTTCTCATAGCCATTGAGGGTTGGAATTCCCCAGCTTGGTGTAGGTGATAGTTTACTATTGTTGCGCAAAGGTTCCTGCAACCTCCTTTCCAGGCACTACCCTGCCTATATAATTACAGGGATACCCTTTTTTTGTTCAGCCTTCTCGTACCTCACAACGGTCCTCTTTTGAAGCCTTACGACGAGCCTCTCTTGATCCGTCGTCGATTCGTGGCGACAGACGCTATGTATACCTTGCAGCAGCGAGGATTGGCAACGACTACAAGCTCCATCGTTCAATTGCTCACATTTGATTGTCCCGCATCGTAGCGGTAAAGAGAATAGGTTTTGATGGAGAGCCAGTCTTTCGACGAAAACTACTGTAAAGCATAAGCAAGCGCAGCAGCTACCATTCTCCAAGGATGATGCATTGAACATTCCATATGAGCAAACTAGCACCATACTACAAGTAGGGGGCATGGGGAAACCTGAAAGCCTACCCGAGGTCAAATTGACGGTCCCCTCTCCTCAGACAAGCTTCAACTGAGATTTTTAAACACAATTTTAAATTCCAATGCACTCCCTACTGCGACTCTACCACCATCATGTCTATATCACCTTTAGTTGGTTTCCGGGTGAGAAGGCAGAGGGGCCAACAAGTTACTGACATTGGATTCAGTTCTTCACACAACATGCCCCCGTTTTCTGCAATAGGGCTCTGAGTAAGGAGGCGCCCGGGGATCCTATTTATAACACGCCGCCCAGAAACTTGTAACGTAACTTATTTATTTATATTCACTATAGTTATATGCGACCCTTAATATCAGGGTTGTAACTGCCACGGGAAGGCTAGGCGACTCTCTTACGCTAATACCCTCACCTACGTTCACAGGTACTACTCTCGCAACCCGTAGTACCGCGTTGAAGGGACGGAGCGATACGGCTTATGCGAGCCCAGTGCACGAGGGCTGTGTGCTTTTCTTCGTCTCAGACAACTCATGTGAACGATCGTGGTTTGCTACTAGACAAGTCGGACTAGATCTTGCCAGATTTCGGAATAGCCCAGCCCCTATCTGGCCTTCTCTTTGTTGTTATCTTACGGATCCGGACACGTTGTTCGCTTTTCAACTTTCAAGTGCCACCTTGGCTACAATCCCAGCTAAAAACAAGAATTATGCGATGGTTAGCCCTGTGTTCGCAGATCTAGCCGTGTCGATTGTGTCAGAACTTTACCATGGATGAGCTAGGCATTTCGAAAAATCTCCCCTCATCGCCATGGGCAACCCGATTTCAAATAGACCGCCTCACGTTTACATCGCAGAACACAAATCGGTCATTACTTGCGCCAGAGTTTCCAAGGATAAACCATCCCAAGTATTACGACCTTGATCCTCTCTTCGTTGACCAACCGCCCCGAGACGACGCAGATATTGACAAGGTGCTATGGAGCGAGGAACGACAAAGATTTGATCTCTTCGGTCCGGAGTTAGTTCCCCGGGGTCGTTTATTCCCCCNTTTAGGATGCCGAGGAGCCCAAGATTGCCTTTCTCCTCACTTTTCTACTCTTGCAACTCACCTAGGCGCCCGAAACCCTAGTTGTTTCCTACCATAAGCGGACATTAGTAACTCCAGTGGTATAACAGAACATGGGTAATTGCCGCCCTACGTCGATACATGCGCTTCTCTCCCGATCTTGGGTTCATATCGGGAGGGCACCAGCCAGCAGATGCGACAACAGCAATACCACCCTTTCTACTGCCCTCTCCAAGCCGCTCCTCAGCCGCGTCATCTTCGCCGCTTCTGGCTCTCCAAATGTCACTAGCGATCACGAGACAGAACAAGGAGGATAGTTTCACGGTCTATCAGCGTGAAAGAATCAAGGTTGATGAAACAAAGTGGTTGCCTTTTTGGCGAAAGAGACGATGGTTTGACTGGATCCAAGTCTCTCCGCCTTTTGCAGACCCCGCGGATAAAACATGGAGCGTAGATGATCCAAAGATCTGGGATACTTTGAGTGTTATCCTTGAGTTAGCAAACCGGTTCCTCCTCGCACTGATCAAGGACAAGAATGAAGGCGGTATGCAAATGAGCACATCCTCAATACACTCCATCAATCGCTAAATTCATCACAGTGAGTGGGGCGATAATCGCCGGAGGTAGCTACTAGTTCTAGGCTTATACTCTCTAGCTTCAAACAATCCTCTACGGTCGAATAGATTACTGGGAGAACCGTAAGAAACCTGCTCCTTGAATACGAAAAGTTATGGACTTTGTTATTCCCCATGGGCTTTCCAATCATTCCATGTTTCCATTCTCCACAATTCGCACTATTTGTTTTTCCTTCACAATATATATATATATATATACATATATATATACACATATATAAAAGTCACTAGGATGCTGATTTGGGTTTGAAAGCCCATCTATTCTCTACCTACCCTAGGCAAAGAATGCGGTTTCTCGTGGTTCGAACCAAAGAGATCATTGTTAAAATAATGATACCTGTATTTTCACCTCTCTCATCTATTACCCACTGCTCCAGAATAAGCCTGCTTGGGTACTAATAATTCTAGATGTCGACGAGTTTGGTGAACCGCCCAAGCCAGATGCTGCGCTTCTCTTGAGCTACCCCGCAGAGCGAAAGATGTCTCAAAATAGAGGGGAGTCTTCTTGCTCATGGGATGCTAGTGAGTAATACCAGCCGGCCATCGCTAAATGGAGTAGAGGTCGCTAAAGATTGGCTGGTATAGTCCCTGGCTATACCAGTACGCAGTGGACGAGCCGAATCAACAGGCTTCTCTCCAAGGTAATATGGGGGTTTGCGGAGTTGGGTGGTACCGAGGGCCTCACTCACTCGAAACCCTGGTTCAATGATCGCCAATGGCTATACAACTCGATAATACTACTCGATACCACAAACTTAGAAGCGATGATGAGACCGGATTTGGCTCTCGAGGAGCTGTGCACGATGCAGGTGAATTACGCAATTGTAGTAAGTTAGCATGGGGCTCCAGCTAGGTATTACCAAGGAGGATTTTGTATTCATTTGTGACTTACTAGGTTGTACATGAGCTTATGCACGCCATACTGCTAGGTCGTTATTTTAATGACGACGACTATGCTGGAAATATGTTGGATCGCAAGAGAACTGGCGAGGATCCAGACGAGCCCGTACGTATCTTATGGGAGTTTACCTACTGGTGGATAAAGCAGCTAAGATTTTAAAGTATCTGGATGGCCAAGGTATCGCCGAGGCTGGACGCGACAGTGCGTGCCCCAAGTAGCCCCTTTTCCCCTTTTCCCCTTCCACAGAGCGCGTACCCGCTACCTACCAATTGCCTTGTGCGGGATGTCCCTTGCTCTCCCTGCCCAGTACTCACGTAGACCCTTGAACCCTCCAGTGGATTTCCCTGTAGGTGGACAATACTGACTCGGGCGGTGTTATGATAGTGGAGCAGCTTTTCTTCGGCGGCTGCTCACTCCTTCTCCGTAAGTTCGTGGCTTTTACTGATCTGGAAAGAAACGGTGCCAAAGCTTTGCTATCCAAGGGACTACGCTCTGACATGCCATAATAGCGTATACAGGTGGGGATGAGAGGAAATGCGAACCACTGACGATGCTGTTCAAGGAATGGCCGTGGCCTGGGTATCATGCCGACGCAGTCCCGGGCAGCGCTTTCTTACAGGACGGCCATATAAACAGGGCATATCACGTACCATCAACCTGGTGCTCGAAGATGCTGGCCGAGTCCTTCTGGCAAGATGCAAATTTCCCCAGGAAAAGCGAAAACTTCTTTCACAGAAATTCCATATTCTGTGTGGAATACGTGACCAGAAACCGGGACGTGGGAGATACCAGAAGGCCCGAGGTCCAGGACCTGAAGCTGCTACCATACCAGTATCCCGAGGACGCAAAGGCAGTGGAGGCGTGGGAGGAAAGAATCCGTCACTGGAAAAGTCATCGGGCGTCGTGGTAGTGAGTCATCAATTTTTATTTCCTTCGGTTTTTTATTATTATTATTTAATTTCCCATCCTATCGGCATCGGGTGAGCCGAGGAATGTCGAAGTCGTATGAGCCTCGGTGATTTACATTGCTGACCACAAGTACATATTCCAGTGACAGGGCGAGTACTGAAGTATGTAATCTGGAGCACATGCGACGATACGGTATAATACCACACACTAACATGCGTCGTGCAAGTGGCGCGGGAGTCCGGTATGAGAAATCCCAAGCGCACATCCCACCCATCGTTCTCATCTTTCTCCAAGCTAATCGAGGCTGCGATGGCAAGTGGTCTGACATGGATGGCCGGCGGCGCCTC
>JAPESX010001175.1:0-11106 GCA_029590615.1 Nemania bipapillata | reverse complement strand
ACTTCCAACAAATGTGTTTTAAAGAGCCCTCATTTCGTCACTCATTCGCCGCTACTGGAGTTGATCCGGGCATCATTAGTAACCGTATTAGCCACGTTTTCAACCTCAAGGGCCCTTCTATTGTGGTAAACACAGCTTGTTCATCCAGCGTGTACGCCCTTCACAATGCGTGCAACTCTTTACGAAACAAGGAATGCGTGGCCGCGATTGTCGGGGGCGTCAATCTAGTTTTAACTGTGGACCAGCACATGAATACGGCAAAGTTGGGCGTCCTCTCTCCAACCTCGACATGTCACACTTTTGACGCATCCGCTGATGGATATGGACGTGCCGAGGGTGTCGGAGCGGTTTATTTAAAGCGTTTAAGCGATGCTATTCGAGACGGTGACCCGATCAGGGCGGTGATTCGCTCAAGCGCTACTAATAACAACGGCAAGGTTCCCGCCGTGGGTATAACCCACCCGAACCGTGATGGCCAAGTGGAAGTTATTACACACGCATACTCTCGGGGTGGTAATTTGGACCCCCGTCTCACGGGATATTTTGAATGTCACGGCACCGGAACAGCCGTCGGTGATCCGTTGGAAGTACACGCAGTAGCGCTCGCTATGAATCAAAGCCGTCAACCGGGTGATCCCTTAATGATCGGAGCCGTTAAAACAAGCATCGGGCATTCAGAAGCCGCATCAGGCCTATCAGCGCTTATAAAAGCCGTGTTGTCTGTTGAGAGGGGAGTTGTTCTCCCAACCCGGGGGCTGGTGACGCCGAGTCCTTTGATCAAATGGGATGAGTGGCTTGTCAAGGTACCAACCGAGCCCTTGCCGTTTCCCGATCTTCCTGTCAGACGAGTCAGTGTCAATTCGTTTGGGTATGGTGGAACAAACGCACATATAATCGTGGAAAACGCCTCATCGCTGTTAACTCAGAAGCAAGCGTACAAGTACTCCTTGTCAAGCACATCGCCAGCAAAAGTCCGCCGTGGTATTTTCAACCGCAAACGACCTTTCCTGCTTCCATTCTCAGCGCATGACAAAGCAGCACTACATAGAAACATAGAAGCCCATGGGGCGGTAGCGAAGAGATACGACTTACTAGATCTATCATATACACTGGCTAACCATAGATCACTGTTCTCCAGCCGCGGTTTCACAGTCACCAATCACGCTAGCCTGAAGGATGAGAAGCTAGAAGGTCTCGTTTTTGCGGAGAACAAGAAGACCCCAAGCATTGGATTTGTTTTTACCGGGCAGGGAGCTCAATGGGCGAGGATGGGTGCTGAACTCATGACCTACTACCCGAGCTTCCTTCGAACGATTCGAATGTTAGATATGGCCTTGGGCGAGTTGCAAGACGGGCCTGAGTGGACTCTTGAAGACACACTGCTTGAACCAGCGCATACCTCGCCAGTGAATGAGGCAGAATATGCCCAACCGCTTACGACGGCAATCCAGATTGCACTAGTACAACTGCTCCGCGCTTGGTCAATTTTCCCAGTTGTCACGGTAGGACATTCCTCAGGAGAAATCGCTGCTGCTTACGCCGCGGGGTACATATCTGCCTCAGATGCTATCATTTTTGCCTACTTACGCGGCAAGGTAGTGTCTGAGATTCGCAGCAACGGGGCTATGATGGCCGTGGGTCTAGGCGCAGAGGCGGTGCAGCCATATGTGTCGAGGTTTGACGGACGGATTACCATCGCCTGTCATAATTCCCCTGCCGGCGTTACGTTATCTGGCGATTCTGCAGCTATAGAAGAGCTGCAGAGGGAGCTCGAGAGCGAGAAAATCTTTGCCCGGCTCGTCAAGACAGGTGGTAAGGCATACCATTCTCCGCATATGGCACCAGCTTCTGCTGAATACGAGAGACTTTTTCGTGCG
Source organism: Nemania bipapillata (assembly GCA_029590615.1). NCBI lineage: Eukaryota > Fungi > Ascomycota > Sordariomycetes > Xylariales > Xylariaceae > Nemania > Nemania bipapillata. Next base: position 9,229 of record JAPESX010001175.1, on the reverse strand, counting down.
GCGAAGGATGAGCTGCTTCCGTTTGATATTCCGTTGAATAGCGAGGCACGCATGGTGTCATCCGTAACCGCATCCATGCTGGACGGAGATCACGTCATCGACGAGAAGTATTTCAGCCAGAATTTACGACAGCCAGTCCTGTTCAATCAAGCGGTACAAGAGATTCTGACTAATGATAAGACTCCCCGAGTCGACTTGTTCATCGAAGTCGGCCCTCATAGTGCTATGGGGGGTCCCATTCGGCAGATTAAGTCTGCCTTGGGTCTGTCCCAGGTAGAATACCTTCCTACCTTGACCCGTGGAGAAGACTCCGCTGCTCAGGTTCTTAAATTAGCAGGAGAGCTCTTCCTTAGAGACTATCCCTTGGACCTGGAGCGCATCTCATCGATCGAAGAGACACTTGACACAGGCAAAGTGCTCTGCAAGCGAGGCAACCTCATTGTAGACCTACCACCATATCAATGGGGTCGTAAAGCGTACTGGGCGGAGAACCGAAATAGTAAAGAGCATCGTGCTCCAACATACCAGCGTCACGATCTTCGTAAGTAATTCTCGCTCCTTTATTGCATTAATCGGTTTAAAAAGCCTGGGTCATTTCCTTAAGGCTAGGTTGAAGCAGTGGAAATTTTCTAGATGCGCAAAGTTCTACCACGTCACTCCTGAAATGACGATTATTAACCTTGAGTGTTGCAGTGGGATCACGAATCCCGGGTGGTTCGAACTCTGAGCCTACGTGGCGTAACTTCCTCCGAATCCGTGATGTCCCTTGGCTAAAAGACCACTCACTCGGTGGTGAAGCCGTGTTCCCAGCAGCTGGATACTTCTCAATGGCCATAGAAGCCGTGACACAACTCACGGAGGTCGGCCATACCGAGGTTGAAATCACTAATTACGTGCTTCGCGATGTGTCAATCAAGAAGGCGCTTATTACACCAGACGACGACATCGGCATTGAGGTGATGTTCAACATGCGCCCAGCGGTCCATAACGAAGATGAGTCGGGAAATATTTGGTGGGATTTCGCCGTATCATCGATTACGCAGGAAAATGAGCTGAAGAACAATATGACGGGTTCCATTAGCGTGAACGTTCGTCCTAAGCCCTTGGTGGCTAAGCAGTCGGTATACCTCAACCAACGCGCATCTGGCAAGGAGTGGAATCAAGCGCTGAGAGGTGTGGGTTTCGATTACGGCCCTACCTTCGCAGATATGACAGACATCAATTTCAACGGAGTAGACTACATTTGTACTTGCACGACCAAAGTTAAGGATACGGTGGAAATCATGCAAGGAGAGTCGCGACATGTTCTCCACCCAGCCACGGTGGATTCGACTCTACAGCTCATGATTGCTAGTGTGTTCGCTGGTAGGACGAAGGCTATGTCTGCCGGTGTGATTCCGATTCAAGTCGACGAAGTCTCCGTCTGGAAGCCCACGGCCCAACAACTGGCAACAGGCCACGGGAACGTAACAGCTTGGACGCATCAACGGGGTGTACGCTCGTTCGTCTGTGATAATCAGCTAGTGAGCGGAGACGGCAATGTACTGATGGAGATTAAGAATCTGCGCGGTACGCTTTATGATGCAGCAGTTCCTCAATCCACTGCCCACGGAAAACCGGTCCCATATAGTCAGATTGTGTGGAAGCCTGATGTCGACGATACTGAAAGCTTCGAAACGATAGAGGAGCTCGTCGAACTGATCGCATTCAAGACCCCAACGGCCAAAATCCTAGACATAGGCGGCCACCATGGCCTTGACCTGCTGAATAAAACCCCAGAGCTCATATACACCGCAACTGGTGATATCTCGGAGGAGTTTCAGACGCTACTTACCACTTTCAAGGATGCTAAGTGTCTGCCCGATATCGACTTTCAGAGCGACCTTTCGCAACAGGGATTAAATTCAGGCTCCTTCGACCTTATAATTTTGAGCGATAGGGCCAAGGCTGCCCGAGTAACAGAGTTACTAATCCCTGGCGGTCGGCTTGCTGTTGTGGAGAGCAGCAAGCACCTGGAGTTGATCCATAACCCTATAGACAACCACACCAGTAACTCGCTAAAATCGACGGAGATACAGGTCATATATGCTTCTGCTTCGCAGGAAGTTGTTTCAGAAACATTGACGTAAGTGAAGTTGTCACTGCTTTAATATATGTACTAACGACCACGGCCAGTTCTCTCGCTGCTGTTGGCCTCACCGGGGTTCCAGTCCAGTTGCTTCACTGCAATAAGACCAAGCCAAATATCATACTTCTTGATTTTGATAAGTCGCTACTAGTCAACATCACCGAGAAAGAGTTCAAGGCCGTGCAGAGAATTGCCGCTGATGCCAGAACCCTTCTTTGGGTAACTAATGGCGATTTGCTGAGCGGGACGGTTCCTGAGGCAAGCATGGCTTCTGGCCTAGCTCGTAGTATTCGAGCTGAAGATGCGACAACCAAGATAACCACCATCGATTTTGACCTCAGTAATATGACTACTAAGCAAGCCGGTCTTTTTATTGCATCGAAGGCCCTCCAACAAGTAGGAGCAGGCGATCTCGAAGAAGAATACTGTGTTTCAGATAACAAAGTTTACATCAGTCGTCTTCGCCCTTCCGATAACGTCAACTCCGCCTATGCTGTAGATCACTCAGAATTTACGGCAGTAGAGCTGACGCAAGATATGCGCCTGAAGGGCAAGATTCGCGCTGGAAAAGTGGTGTTCGCAAGCGAAGTCGATCTCGCAACAATTGCCTCCGCCAATGTGGAAGTGAAAGTCTCCCATGCGGGGATCAGCAAGAAGACTGTCCAGGTCATCTCCGGGTCCGACATATCAACGGACTTCAGCCATGAGATAGGAGGCATAGTGACTCGGGTAGGAACTGGTGTCAAACATCTCGCAGTTGGAGATCGAGTCGTAGGTTTTAGCTTCAGTGGCTTTGACACCTATCAAACAACATCTGAGGTGCTTCTCCAGAAGCTTTTGCCCAATGAGTCACTGGCCGAAACCACCGCACTCCCAATGGCATTCGCTTCAGCGCTTCACGGATTGAATGGTCTCGCCAATATCAAACCCGGCGATACCGCACTCATTCTCCCCGAGACCGGTAGCGTTGGCACAGCAGCTATACAGATCTTGAAGAAGATGGGTTCGAATTTCTACGTGATGGTGTCTAACAAGGAAGAATCTCAAGCACTCATGCGCTATTATGGCTTGAACAAGTCGCAAGTGTTCTCTTCCACTAGTGACCTTCTGTCATTCCTTCACGGGTCGGGTCAAATTAACGTAGTTATTGGTTCGCCTTCCACGCCATCCCCAATATCCAGAGAGGCATGGAGGTTCATTGCTCCGTTTGGGCGGTACGTCGACTGCGGCAAGAGAAAGGCTCTGAAGCGTGACACTATCGATCCACTTCCATTCCAACGAGGAGCGAGTTACTATTCGTTCGACATTGTCGATCTCTGCAGATCAACGCCACTAATAGCATCAGCGCTATTGGAAGAAGCTCTCTCCCTCTATCGTAACGGCCGCACTGCTAGCTTTAAAGACATCGAGCTGATGAGTATTGCCGAGCTTGACGAACGGGTAGCTTGCTTTAACGATGACATAGGATCGTGCAAGACTGTTATCACCTACGAGCAGCCATCTACATTAATCAAGCTCCTCCCAAGAGCTCCCGAGGCTAAGTTGAGGGCGGATGGCACGTATCTCCTTGTCGGCTGTTTGGGCGGACTTGGCAGAAGTCTAACGGCCTGGATGATGAAGAGGGGAGCCAAGAATTTCTGCTTCTTGTCACGCTCTGGTGCCGACAGTAAAGGCGCAGCGCTTCTTGTAAAAGACCTAAAAGCTGCTGGAGCCAGTGTCCATATCGTCAGAGGTGACGTCTCAGTCCGACAGGATGTGGAACGTGCCGTTGCCAGCGTCGGATCGGATCTTCCCATTTGCGGTGTCGTCCACGCAGCTATGGTTCTAAGGGTGAGTATCTATGAAAGACTCTCTCGTGCCGGGTTGGAACTAACATCGACTAGGATTCACTTTTCTGTAATATGAAATACAGTGACTGGGTCCAGTCTACGAGGCCTAAGGTGGTTGGTGCTGCCAACCTTCAAGCAGTACTCGGCCATATGCCGCTAGACTTTTTCCTTGTTACCAGCTCAGTGTCGGGTGTTCTGGGCACGCCAGGCCAACCGAGCTACGCCTCTGCAAACGCGTATCTGGATGCTCTAGCGCTTCACCGCCGCAGCCGAGGACAGGTCGCGTGTTCTGCCGTCTTACCCATGGTTCTAGGTGTAGGTGTGGTGTCCGAGAACACCGAGCTAGAAGCCTCCCTCAAGCGTAAGGGCATGTATGGGATTGACGAAGAACACTTGCTCCGGTCTCTTGAGATCGCTATCATGGAGCAACAAAATCAGACCCACGAAGGCGCGGCACAACTCGTCATCGGTCTCGATCCAACTTTGCTGTCGCGCGCAAGTGAGGATGCCGGCGATGTAGAGCCTTTCTGGATGGCAGACAAACGATTCCGGTCCCTCGTACATCATATGAAGGGTGCCGGTGCTGGCGCAGGAGCTGGTGCTAGCGTGCTCAGCTCCATGCTTGCTGCGGACACTCCGCTTGAAGCGGTGCAACTCGCAAGGGACCACGTCGTGGATAAGCTTAGCAGGATGCTGCTCCTTGATTTGGATGTCTTTGAAGGGGACAGTGGCTCAATCGCCAGTTACGGTATCGACAGTATGATTGGAGCTGAGCTGAGGAATTGGCTGTTCGAAGAGTTCGCGTTTGACATTCCGTTCCAGAAGCTGCTTGCGCCGACGCTGACGGCGCGGAAGCTAGCGGAGCAGGTTTGTACTCAGCATGATATTGCCGCTGAATAAGTCCGAGGATTGATTAGGTCTCTTTATTTCATCAGGTCCTTTCCTTTCTGCCCATGGTTCATTTCTCTACTTATGTTGGGCGGATTATGTTAGGTAGAAGGCAACAACGGTCATGCATGTCCTATAAGTTAGAACGCGCCGTGCTAGCTGATTAGTGGGGATAGTGCAGAATATACCTAGACACCTACCTAGTCTAGCTAAATCCCAGGCAGCTCTAGATAGATAAATAGTCACGACTATAAGTATCAATTATAGGTTATCAATACTACCAACAGATTGTGGCATGAAATTAACCCAAGGCTATTTATTATATGGTCATGTTGAAGCCTATTCCATGCGCGTTGTTGTTGAGCAGGACATTTTGTCGGCCGTGTTGATAAGGACTTACAGCGTCTCGTTTTTTCCCCCTGAGGACCAGCCAACCACCTTGGCCTTATTACATATGTATTTAGCGCATCCTCTCACCATAGTCAAAGAAGGTAAGGATCATTCTCCCGCCCTCTTAGGTATTTAATTTCCATCTAATTCTATCCCAGGTTTATCTCACACGCGTATATAGATCAACACTCTTCGCCAACACTATAATACAACCACACAGACCATTTACTCTTCCTAGAAATATAGGATAGCCACTACCCGACTGGGATGTAATAGAGCCCGCTAACGGTCTTTTGCCACCGCCCATCAGGACCCTCGGCCTCGTCTAACGAATCATGAAGCATTCTAATAATACTACCGTATTTCTCCTGGTCCTCGGAGAAAATATATCGACTGAAAGCCTTAATAGCCATCGTGAGGGGCCATGAGACAAAGGCACTACTTAACGAGAGGTTGTTACACTGTTGCGGAAGATATTAGCCAATACAGAATATGTTGCAGCTCATCTTGCTAGGAGAATGAGTAACTTACCAGGCCTTTTTGCGTTGCCCACGAAGACTGCACGATCGAAGCTATCCGCAAGGCGCTCGCTAAAATGTGGTTTTTAATCTGTGTGTTGATGAGAGTTGAGAGCCCATCTTGATCACCCCTGACGATGGCGGCGTCATATAAGCGAATTTCTAAGGCACAAAACGTGAGGTGCAGGTTGAAGGTGAGAGGGTCTGAGTAGAAAGCTCGCGTAGTGCACAATGGCTGCAGAAGCCGATCGTGGTTAGTTATGATTTTCAAGAGTTTGTAGTGGCGATCCCAAAAGCCCGTCTCGTCTTTCCTGTTGTCAAGTGTATGACCTAACACCCTGCGCAGTAGAGATACGACGATGGCCACCCCGCAGAATGGCGATATCTGGCCCGAGTTAGATATAGATAAGGCATCCGTGATATAAGGCATGCTCGATGCGTCAACGCGACTTTCTAGCAGTCCATTTGACGGGAGACGGACATGTATCTTTTGACGAATCAGTCTACGACCTAGACTAGACGTTTAGCGGTAAGTAGCAACTCACCGTGGCATCATCCTCGATCATCCCAGGTCTACCACTAGTCACAGAGCAAAACCCTTCAAGAAGATAGAGCGCCCAAAAGCACCGCCTTCGCTCCTCGAGTTCAACAGGATCGGTAGTTGCGTGCATACGGACATATGGGACATGTGGATCGTTGAGAGACACGTCTGGCTCCTGCGATTGGTCCATCTGATCAAGCCGCATCATCCTAGCTAGACGGATTGTACGGCCGAGCGTCATCCATGCCCTAGCGCAGTTCTTCTTATTGAGTTCAAACCGCGTAAGAAAGATAAGTGCCTGCAGAAAATGAATGCTCCTGAAAGACTCAGCTTCCTCGTCCGCCTCGCATAGGTCAATGTAGGATCTAGCCCTCATGTAATATGCCCTCTCCATTTGATGATGAGACGGGGATAGTGATGCTGCTAGTAGTGCGATGGCATTACTAACGCTTCTAAGCGCAACATTGTCGGGATGTTGCTCGAGTGCTCGGGTAAACCTGTCCTCTGCCAGAATCGGTATAACTGGGTAAAACCGTTCGAAAAATAAACGATGGAGATGCGATAGGTCCTCAGGGGAAGGCGTTGCGCAGACTGCTGAAAGTGAGTTTTCACTAGTAGACGGCGAATGTTCAAATGGTGGTGTAAGTGAGAAGTAATCGACTTCCATGGGAGTTTCATGTTGGATATTTTCTAATAGTATATTGTTGGCGTTCTCAAACGTAGAGCCTAAGCTAAACTGTGTGGAATCGAGAGTTGATATAGTGCCCTCGCTGTGGGAAGCTTTCTGGGGAGTAGGGAGGCCGTCGGAGACTGAAAGAAGCACTGGTGGCGACTTCTTATTGAGCGGCGAAACGGAATCCGCGTTAGGGGGCTCATATAGATCTCTATATTGGACATTCGGCAGTATGTCAAAGTCGAAGTTCGATAAATCGAGTTCCTGGTCAGTGCTTCCAAGTACGCCAAAATCAGGGGTTTCTTGAGGCGTAGCGAGTATGCCGGTATTAGTAAGTGGAGATGGTAGTATACTCCCGGTATGCAGCCGCTTCGGTGATGCCCTCGCCGGATGGGAAGATGAAGTTTCATGCCCTATTATGGATTGGTCTTTTACAGCCAACTTCGCTTCGGCTTGCCTAATACGCTCCTATTTCACGATACGTAGTTAGGAAATGCCCATTAATTATATTAGTTGATAGAACCAAAGATAATTACGGTGGGGGTTTGAATTGACGTGTTGAGTCTATGATATTGCATAGCCTCGGCAATAGATTTACAAGAAGATAGGTTCTGTTGATACGATTACTCACCTGAAGCTGGAATATCAGGGCCGCCTGGTTAGCGCGATGGCTCGCGCGGTCACGATAGGAGCATACATATCCCAGGCGGGCGCATCTGCTGCACTGGGGGTAGGCTCTATTGCACTTCGTTTTCTTCTGGCGACACGGTCCACAAGTCAAGCGTGGCGGGTTTCTATGGTCGGCGGTCGACTGCATGCGGTCGCATGGTTCTACTTCTGTTTCATTTTGCTCCATGTTGTGTCTGTGGAATTCTGGCGACGGCAAGACCATAGACAGTCCCGTGACCAATATTTGAGTCCTCTCCCGTTGAGTTAGACATTGACTCGTTGGTGGTAATCTAGAACTGGCTGACTTGAGACAAAGGCAAGGCGAGAGGGGAAACGCTTAGTTCACGCTCCTTCAAGGGATGCCAACCCAACCCAATGTAACACAACAAAAATCCCAAGCAGTATCCGGAGTCGCTGTCAGCCACTAGCTTAACTCCGTGCCACTCATATGCCTAGCTGTCAGGCTTGGGGGCTTATTATCATGGTTACTCAGTGGCCGGCAAGTCAGCCATCAGCCAGCCGGGTACACGCTATAAATAAAGTGACAAGCATGTCACTCTTCCTAAATGGAATCATCATTATCATCTCGTTCATACGTTTCAGCTGTAGTTTACCCACCTTATCTCAAAACGTTCTATTTGTTCATTTCGCGATAGTGGATGCGGGGATGTGACGCCGGGGATGTGGCCCGAGGCATAGGACTAGTTTAAATGTACGGCCATATTTAAGTGGTCATCACCTATGAAGGAGACGATGCGAACTACGCTATAGCCCAATCTGTCTACTACGGCAAAAGATAATGTAGGAGTCTAGGCAGGCGTGTCTTCTTCGGCAGTGAAGAGCCGTCGAAGCCAACATATCCACCTATTGCAAACCAGGGTGATGCAATGCGACAGGAATGCATTAGTATTCCGATCGATACTCCACCCCCACGTTTCTCGATCTAGACTGTTCCGAATTCTGTTTTAGATGCCTGTTACGACCTCATTCTTGTGGAGCTAGTACCAGCCTACCGGTATGACAGTCTATCCCCATGAATGAATGGGTTCCAAGTCATAAAATCACATCATGAAAAAGAAACAAAACTGAACCTACAGGTTAAAACTGAAATAAGTTGCGCATACAATACTAAGCGCCAAGTGATAGAGGCACCGAATAGCCTACGCACATGGCTCATTTACTGATACTAACTACTATTCAGTATCTGCTTACGTCTTCTTCTTGTCAGTAATAAAATCTGACCCTAAGCAATAGCCTAACTTAGACGACGACAACAACACTCTAAATTAAGACTCCAGATCATGGGAAATCCCTCACAAATAGTAGGATTATCTGTAGTAAGAAGGAGACACGCTCGTTCCAATGAGTTGGGTGACAATGATCCTCAGATTGGCGTCTGACTAATTGACTCTCTAGCAATCTATTGCGAACGACCACCTACATCGCATTATGGAGAAGGAAAGGGGAGAAGTCAGAATTAAGTTGGTTCGCATGTGATTTCTGGTCTAATGTCATTGTATATGACTGCCCTCGTCTTGATTAGGCCACCGCAAAGCAAACGCCACTCGCCGATGTGGCGGGCGGCATTTCGGA
>JAPESX010001174.1:0-11121 GCA_029590615.1 Nemania bipapillata | reverse complement strand
GGTCGCTACTATGCCTGAACCTCGCAACTGGTATGTGTCCCAATATCTAATCCCGAGATCAAAGATATCTGAAAATTAACCCGGTTATCCCTGCAGGTGAATACATCGACGACGTGGGGGGCCATGGTAATGCGGAAACCGGCGTGTATACGGCACCCGACGGGTCGGTGACGACGAATCTCGGCGACAGCGCCGCGACCACGACCTCAGCCGCCGCGACGGCTACACATGCCAGCCAGGCCACCCGGTCTACATCCGCGGCTTCAGCCACAGCCACAGCATCAAGTAGTGGTACCGCTAGCAGGAGCTCTAGCAGTACGCCAACTACAGCTTCCTCTCCAACGGGAACATCGGGTGTGGAGGGGCGCCGGGTTGAGCTCTGGGCGATTGGCGCCTCGAGTCTTTTCGTTGTGTTTATGAGGAACGTCATGTATTAGTTCCGCGACTTAATAGTTTTAGGTGGCGTTCATGGGGACTGTTTAACTAGTTATAACTGCCATAGAGCGTATCAGGGGATTTCGAGTAGACATAGACTTATATCATAATATGGCATTTACATTTATGGCCCTCTCAATTCTACTGCGTTTGAAGCTTCCCAGAAATTCCTTGGGCTCGTACTATTTGTTCTTCAATGCGTGCAGGAGGATGGTTCTGCACTAGCCTTTTGTTTTTGTTTCGTGTTGATTGCACTTGCGCCGTCATTTTAACATCACGTGCTATACCGTTGCTAGTGGTAACTGATACTAGCGGAGGTACATTGTACATCTAGGAAACTTAGGATTCAACCATGAGGATACGCATCGCCAGATACAAGGAGCCTCAGTTTCGGGAGGGCATTAGTCATGCTTGTATGTATGCTACACCACATAACGGTAGTGGATATTAAGGGTTTACGGATGTGTCAGGCCCATGTCTAAATATATCCATGTTAGATCACAGCCGGATAGTCAAAGACGATAAATTCCACAACATAGATATCGTATGATGGAGGGGAAACAACGCCGTTAATACTCATTGCAGTATTAACGGTAAATATGCGGTCACATAACGAATACCCTCTAAGCGATGCTACATGTGGGACTGTGCCTTAGTTTTGACAATACCACAATCAATCGACCGGCGAGAGGGAATAAATACACAAGTGAAGGTATTCAAGTATACACGTTACATTTATGAGCCGTATATCCCAGAACTCCTGGCCTCCTATACCCGCTGTATCCATCCCATCCCATATTGTAACATCAATTCTAGGCGCCGCGAATAGCATCTCTATGCGCACGCGCACATATTACTCGCCTTCATTGGGTCCAGCCTGCCTCAAAACTCCAAGTAACATAATACAATTATTGACATCATGATTCGACCTTCGTGTTAGCCGTCTCGGTTTCCTTGAACTCGGGGTTATCTATCCAGCTTGAGTAGTCCTCGTTTTCTTCGTCGTGTTCCGCGTTGCTGCCATTTACTTCCGCCGGCTGGGCCGTGCTCGCTTCGGTCCATTTATCTAGTTCGTTGACTGATGGCGATGCAACGTTGTTTTCATCTAGTTCTTCTACATCTTCGGCCCATGGTTCTACGTGGCTTATCGTATCCTCAATAGAAGGCGAGTTTGGTTCAGAGTCGGCAGGGGCCTCAACAACTAGAAGATTTTCTTCCGTGTTTTCGGTAGCATGAATCTGAGATACTCGCCGTCGCCTCGGGAGGGCCGGCGGTGGAATTGGGCGACGCTCTGGCTTCTGCTCATTGAGCCCCTTCGTGCCTTTGGACGTAAGTTGTGGCGGGGGCGCCACAGGTTTTCGTTTTGGTCTTTCCCCTGGTCGCGGGAGTGGAGTTCCAGGAGGAGGAAGGGGCTGACCTCGTCCCATTGGCTGATTAAGGTCTACAGGAGGATCTGATGGTCTTCTACCGTTTGCACTTCGCTCCGCTTGTCGCTGTATCGCGTTCCAGCCCCAACGTTTTGCTGTGGCAGCGGCGTTAGACATGGCGGCAAGTGTTTTATTCTTAGCCTCCGGAGTACCATCGACAAAACCTGGTGACGGAGGTTCTTTGCGTGCAAAGAAACCCTTGCTAATAGAGCCGGTGCCGCTCTTGATTGAGTTCCGGCTCGATAAGCTCGGCGAGTCTGGTGGTTGATCGATACTCATCACGCTTTCAGAGGATGACGCCGTATGACGCCGCACTGGACCTTTGGGTGTACTTCCAGCATCTACTGGCTCGTTTATTACCTCGCTTGATGAGTCCGACGAGGAGCTTAGAGTTGGGATTATTGGAGGTGATTTTGAAGGGGAGCCGACTGGTGTCTGTGTTGGCGTATGTGTCCGAGACTTAGCAGAGATACTTGTCATCGTGCTCATGGCATCTTCATGGCTGTGAGCGGATGCCGCAGGCTTAAATACTTCTGCATGCGCAGCTTCTGTACCAATAACTGGGCTCGGCGTAGAAAATGAACCAGAGCGGATTGGAAGTGGCGCGTCTGAAGAATTACTAGGCGACTTCTTCGCATCTAGGGCCGTTGTTGATGCCGAGTTGAGATGGTTAGGGTTAGTCTGTGAGCTCTTCTTGTTTAGTTTCCGCGCCCAAAATCCTGCAGACTGATTATTCTCCGTGAGAGGCATGCTGAGGCTCTTCTCTATCGGTGGTAGGTCCAAAGATGCCGGGGGCGCTGCCTGCTCGAGCTGGGCGACTTCGTCGACGTCTCCTACCTGAGCAGCGATGGCTGCGTGATCAGGCGAGTGTACCACCTCATCATCCCCATCGAATATTCCACCACGCCATTTCTTATGTTCTGTTGAGAAGAAGGGCGTGTCGTCCCAGAAAGGCAGGACCAATGTCTCCGCAACAACTTCCTTGATGCGGTTTTCTATTTGCCGGAGAATGACGGTATAGGTAATTTGCCTTGAGCTAACGATAGGTTCAATAGTCATTTCCATCTTCGGCATAGACTGAAAGCAAAACCACATCCGGTTACTCGGAGGCGGTTTAACTTTAAGAAAGATGTGACCCTCTAGCTTCTTCAATACTACAGCTAGGATAAGGTTGACCTCACGAGCTTTGAAGCGGGGGCCAAGGTCAATGCGAGCCGTGGCCGCCACCTCGAGCCTGAAATTACCAGTATATTTGAGATCAGCCTCCATCACACACTCTCCTTCAACACTAAGATCCTTCAGACGCGGGTTCGTGATATACGGTGCAGAGTCACCCGTGCTAATGCCTTGAATGGCAACTCTCGTGAGAAAAGAAGGGCGTTTAACGCGTGAGATCTTCTTGGTGAGCTTCTCTGTAATGAAATTCTCAATGTCCTTGGTTTGATGAATACCGAGAAATATCCGACCTATGAACGCATTGAGCCATCGGGTTTGCATGTGATCTTCTGATGCGTGGAGTTTCTGTACAAGCGATATGATATTCTTGATATCGAATCGCTGGGGTTTGGGGGCCATGTTCTGGGCAGCAAAGGTCTGCTCTTGATTTCTAAGCAATGCAAAATAGAAGTCCTCCTTAGCTGAGCAGTTCTCAGAAAACAAGTAGAACGGCTTTGATATTTGCGCATCCGATGTAGCGTCTTTCCCGTCTACCCTCCTGGTGAGACAGATCGCATTCCGCTTAATGAATAACTCGCCTTCGGGTGTACGATTTCCTCCCGAGTATATGCTGACGCCGTGATTGGCAAGTGAAATTACATGTCGCACTTCAAGTTGTTCGTCGTCGTCGAAAAGCATAAGGTGTCCATGCCTACCAGGATGTTGCAATTAGTCTAGCTGGATCGTGCGAGGCCATAAACCAGACCTACCTCAAGACAACATAGAACACGTTACCCGCCCGCTTCGGCCGCTGACTGACGCTCTTATTCTCGTCCAGAGGGCTAGATGCCTGTTTCCGATCAAAGATACTCCTGTACATGGTCTGGTATACGCTTGGGCTCGGAGCGGCAACGGTCGTGGATCCAAGCGGCGTGGAACGCTCGATGGGTTTGGCATTAATGCCCATGGGAGTATATTCACGGCATACTGCAAAATATCCTGCGGCTACGTCGGAATCCGCCAGTAGCTTCTGCCTTGCCTCCTCTTTCTGGGCTGACTCAAGATCACTGGTATCGTCCCCTGGCTGCACTATGCTATCGACATCGCTGGTTCGAACAGGTCTGGAATCGTCGTGAACAGGCAAGGTGAGGTGGGCATGGAAGAGGATCGCGGCGACGACGAGAGGAACGAAGGTGACGCCACCAAGGAGGTAGGTCAGTAGGAACACGGTCCAGCTACCCATGACTCCAGCGTTAAGGATAGCTAGCAGAAGGTGATTCTGCTACGCCAGGCGTGCTCTGATCTCGAACGAGCATCGATGTGAAATTATAGATAATCGGGAGTAGGTGAAACAAACAGACAAGTCAGGAACCAGTGCAAGAGAACTAACTCATTTAATGAAAAATGGTTCTAGCTACCCTAGCTTGTCCCAGAAACCAAGGGGACGGGTTATGAGTTACGAGCGCAAGGGAAGTTTCTTTGTCCAGCACGCAGCGTGACTGTGAGCAAGTTGAACCCGTCTGCTGGGTAGGTATGTAGACAGGGAGGTAGCTACAGCACTGCTGGAAGGTCCCCGTCCCAATCTCACGTCACAGAGGAGAACTATGTGGGGCCAGCCTAAATTCGCGGGGTACAGGCTAGGTACAGCTAGCTGCGGCTGATACACTTCTACAGCAGGCCTACCTACGTGCGAGTTTAAACATGCCCAGTGTACTAGAAATGTGGACACATATGTGTACAGTAGGCAGGTACTTACACACATATACCTGCCTGTGCTTTGAAGGGGTTTCGAAGTGAGCAGGTTCAGTGCACCGAAATCTGATTTTTAGAACAGAAAATAATTTCCCCCCAATAAGTAACCTAGACGGGCTTTGGTGGTTAAGGTCTAATTTGGTATTTATCTAGAAAGGTAGAATAAAGAATAGCCTATTAATCATGGTAGGCGAGAAAATGCAGTGGTATCATTCAGGCATCCCTCTACACCAACCCATCTACCTACTCTAATGATACCCCATCCAGAACACCAGTCATGCTGTTATCGCCCATCCAACCTACTACCATGCTGTTGAAAATCGTTTGCATCATAAATCTACCATTGTAGAGCCTTAATTCCAACCGATCCATCGAGAAGCTGCTGAATCGCGGGCTGAATAGTGCCTTTCTCCGCTCTATACCGCGCAGCCTGTTTCATTCGCGTATAAAAAACAGGACAATCCTTACTATCGCACGGAATCTCGTCTAATGGCGCGAGACCAGCACAGCTCTGGCATATCTTGTTCACATCCAACAGTTTCGTTTCTTCCCCGTTTAGCTTCGTCTGGAGTTTCAGAACGGATGCAGGGACGTCCGCTTGGCATCGGGTGCATATAGACCCCTCATTCTTGGTGTGTATTCCGCAAACTAAACATCCAGCTGCTTTCATGTATGATTCCAGCGTCTTCTTGGCTAGTGAGGTGCCGTAGGCTGGGTCTACACGGTGAATGCGTTGTATCTTTGGCATCTCCTCATACCATTGCCGTACATTGGCCCCGACAAGGTTGAAGATTCGCTCTAGGGGCGGAATTAAGCTCTTGGAGATATAATACTCTGAATCGAGAGAGAGATGTGAGTTGCTCAGTAGGTCCTCTGGCGCCACAGACCGATCGATAAGCCGCGCTCCCGGCGCGCCACTAATGACAACATATGGTACCCGTTCTCCATACTGGGGTTCTGCCCTAGCATCCTCGAGCATCTTCCTTGTGCTAATCAAGGCGCCGGGTGGAGGTGGCCTTCTCTCACTGTAGGTTCCCAGCTTAACTTCCCTCGCGAAGCAGAAATCCTGGATAGACACACCGCCCCGCATGATCTTTGTGCACTGCCTCTGAAAGTACTTCTTAACTTCGCTAAGGTCAGCTGTTTCGAATAGAATCTTCAAAGCTTTCTCCTCAATGATCTGCTCTGCAGGTGTGCCGTTCCTTCGGACCGTTTCAATGCCTTTGGCATCAAAGTCAGGCTTGATCTGATCCTTGCTCTCGTATTTATAGCCTACATAGCGTTTCTTAGCAAGAAGCACGCACGGATGATAGACCTTCTCAAACTTTAATTTGATGGGCCGAGGATTCATATCGGTGATAGTTTTGGCAATCTCATTGCCGATATCGAAAGCCTGATGTCTGGTTCGGCCTGGCAGGTAGATAAACAAACTGTCCGTATCACCATATACAACCTCGGCTTTCCACTTGCCCACCGAATGTATAAGTGCTATTGCGCGCTCGAGGGTCTCTCGGCCTGTTTGCACAATGCTATCCCCAATTTCAGAACATGGCATGCGGCCCGAAAAAGACGCTGATGTATACCCGTAGGTAACATTGGCAAGTAGCTTAAGTGCTAGTTGCCTATTATTCAGAAGTCTTTGCAGCGTCTTATCATCTTTGTCCTGCTTCATACCGCTTTTTACCATGACTCGGGTCTCGAGAATCTCCGTCAGCATTTTTGCCAATAGGGATTTTCTTATTTCAGCCTTGCAGTACATAATGCCATTAGGGGAGATGTTGATATAGTCCTTAAGAAGCTCTAGCAGTCTCTTTTGTCGGCGGTATTCCGTAAACCCCATTTTGTTTGTCCCTCGCCAATTAACTATACGCCCAAGAAAGGTAGAATAGCAGTAGTTATAAGCGATCATGACGCTTGGGTACAAGCTCTGGAAATCAAGGACGACAAGTGGGCTATTGTAGAATGCACTTTGAGGCTCCATTACAAGGGGAAGACATTCGAGCGCATTTTGCATTCCGACCTGCTTCCTGTCAGGCGATATGAGAAGAAAATTCTCCGGTTTTGCAATTCTGAACATGATAGACTCGACTTTAAATTGAGAGCCACGGGAAAAGACTGAAAAAAAGTCAACACCGAGTACTCGGGCCTGTTCGCTCGTTCGAGGGGTTAGCTCATTTGTCTCAAGAATCTCGAGGTCGAGTCTAGTTCGCGTCAGGTAGTAGCGTAAGAGTTTGCTCAGATCTCGAGCTCTGCCTCCAATGTACCAGCGAGTCAAGGTCTGCCAAGGGTAGTGAGGAATACGTCGGTGGAGCAAATGCCAGACCACATTTTCCATGGTGTACTGTAGAAGGTCAAGCTCTCCTCGCATAGATCTCCATATATTGATCATATGCCTCCCTGTAACTCGAATCGTAGACGTAGTGTTAAAGCCCCATTTGTCGGCCTCCTTTCCAAATCGTCCGTTGGATTGGCTTTTCATGCGTGAGAACTCGTCGCAAAGATCATAGTCATATTTGATTCGGGCCCTTTCAATTAGAAACCCCCACGAACTCCCATGAACCTCATACCCGGTAAGGATGTCGGGGTCTTGTGTTCGGACGATCTCGACCATCCGCACTATCAGGTCGAGCTCTGACGACTCTTCGATGATTTGGGTTGTAGTGAGTCTTTGCATAGTCCGCGCTAGAGATCCATCTTCGGAGAGAACGATAACTCCCGATTCCAAAGCCACCAACTCGTCGTTCCCGGCTGTGGAACTCTCGTCTGATCTCGAGCACCAAAAAATCGCTTGTACTTCGTCCTCTTCGGGGTTCGGGACTAATTTCCCACGAGTATTGACATGTATCTCGAGGCTCATAGTGCTCATATACTGAGCCTCATGTTGGACACTTGTAGATTTCTCCTTTTGCGAGTATTTAAATCCAAACTTGTTCCTCGGCGTTGCACCATCAATTTGAGATAGATATGGCCTGAGTTTCGAATCGTGCGCCTTCAGAACAGACTTGAACGAATGACCTGCTACAGTTTGAAGGCTTTCCGACCACGTTTGTACTTCAGCGAAACTAGGCGGGGGTTGGGCAATTTCCCAGCCTCGTAAAGAACAGTCAAGGCGCTGTTCCTTATATGTTTCAGTATCGTCACGATAATCAAGCGGCATTTCGGGTTTAATACCGAAATTAGCTAGTGATTCTCCAGTGGCGTCAAAATCAGGAAGAAACGGCAGAGTATTGCCCTCAAGCCGAAACTCCTGGCCGGCATATTCTCGAGCTCTTAAAGGCACGTCTTTATCCTGGCTATAGTACGCGCCTTGATATATTACATCAGGCCGGTTGTGTAATTCCATAGTCGACAACACCTCGTCGACTGTTGGCGCATTTCGGTGAAATATGAAGAATGCAGCTTGAGGCCGCGAGCCGCATCCAATCTCTGTAATGTTAACTGATCTCATTGCCTTTATTGTTGTTTCAGAAGAATTAGACGACTCCATTGTTAACACTTCTGAGTTCATAGTCGCCGATAGTTTCGGTGTTAGGGTTGATGCCTCAAAAGACACATGCTTCTTCATATGACCATCGTCACTTCGCTGTGAACTTGCTTGACTTAATCGAAGTTTGGTATTGGGATCACGTGGATCTTTAACAACCGGAAAGTTGAGCCGCTGTGATCTAGGCTCTTTTCCAATTTCCATTTTCGCCTGAACTTTGCGAGTTCCAGAGGTCATTGCGAGCTTTGAATTCTCGAGCAGACCTGTGTCCATCTGTGCATCAAGTTCTCCCAACCCGTTAGTAATGCCAGTCGTCTTGAAAGACGCAAACTCGACACGACGCCGCTTGGATTTCGTAGACTCCAAGGCTGACTGTGCGTGTCGTTTGAGAAGCGTCAGGTCCGGCCCAATGCCACCTATAGCTTTACTTACTAAGCCATGGTCCATGGCAGCATCTATCAATGCACAAGAGAATTGAGGCTTTCGTCTATAGCTAGTACGCAAGCAACTAGTATGTATACCACCGGGAAATAGGCTTGATTCAGACCTAATGTTGAATGCTCCATTTGATATAGCTGTCCCCAAATGGTCCGAGGCGTTCAGTCCACTAGTTTGCAAACTCTCAGCCTTTCCGAGTACCGTATCTGGTGACTTCGATGGGGGAAGTAACGAGATATCCCGGGAATCTAGATTGGGGGCTAGAGCCTCTTCAAATGCGTTTACAGCTCGAATTGCATCTTCATCAGAGTCGTCAGGAAACGTGTCGTCTTCATTCGGCTCGAGGTCTAAAATTCGGTTCTCATCAACGACAATGCTGCTTTTCGGATTATCATTATCCTCAGAAGGCTGTGTTGCGTCTGCTCCAATCTTAAGATTGGCCGGGTACAAATCCTCAATAGATTGCAGAACAGTTTTAACGGTGGACTCGAACGGAGGGTTCGTGACGAAGTTGTCGAAACTCACATCGGTCCCATCGCTCTGCTCATATTCCTGGGCAACTAATTCTTGGATTTGGTCCCTATATTCTGTCTCGTGTATCCATCCTGGGGCTTGCGAGTCACGAGGATCAGCAGACATGGATACCAAGGCCTCCGGAGGGAAAGGGCTGCTCTCTGCAGTGGGATTGGGCATTTTCCGCTTCCGTCGTTTCGTCTCATCTTTCCACAATCCAGCCATACTGTGAACTAGCTTCATATCAACTGATAGCGGATGGTTTCTTTCACTAAAGTCATGGTGCAGTCGCCTCTCTCTGACCTCGTTCCGGTTAAGTATATCGTAGACGCATATGTCAACCTCGATTGAGCAACGGCTTACGCGAGGGAGGCCAATATCATCAGTAATAGAGCGCCGCGGTATAGACTGGCTATGCCATAAGTGGGTAGAGACCTCGCTACTGTCTTCATGTTGTGGAACCGGAGCTCTAAAACAGACTCTTTGGGCATCGATATACGCACACCCGTAAAGGTTATAGTCGGTCATGAACTGCAGTATATACTGCAGATGCGCCTCGTATGGTTGAAGTACTTGCTTCATTATGACACCTTGACGAAGCAGTTCGGCGAGTCGTGTCATAACAGCAGGGTTAAGCATATAGATCTTGAGATAAAATCTATATCCAACGTAGAAACCATAAAAGGGAATTCCCTTTACAAGGGTGATTCTGGCTACATATCTGCTGTTGCCATCATAGACGTTGCGTCGATAACTCACGGCGAGAGCGTGATCAATGGAAAGATGTAATCGGCTTATGTATGTATTCACTATTTATATAAGCTAAATGGAGTATCTCTAGGGCTTGGGCAGGCTCACCGTCGTCGGGATTTAGACTACCTTCATACTCTATGAAGAGATAAGGGAATGCACCGTGGATGTGTGCGCAAACTTTCTGGCCAGTTTCAGTCGACCCAAATACCCTAATAACAGGGACCTTAGGTTCCTTGTGCAATTGCGATGGCCTGATGTCATTTCGGAGAACCGGGTCGTATTTCGTAAGATTTGCTTGATAGTGGTCGATGCAGTTCAACCGCACCCGGAAGACGTCCATGACGACTTATACATGGTAGCAAGACGATTCAGCCCAGAGTGCACTGAATTGAACCCAGAAGCATACTTTCATATGGGCTCTGCAGTCAGGACGCCTCGGCTGGACAATAAAACGCTAATGTAAGAAGTCATTTTCTCAATTGATGGACGCGATGGTCATTGAATCTAGACGCGTTGGTTCGAGAACCCTTGTCTGCCTATGACGCGGGTCGCATGCGCTGTCAGGTGGCGTCCCTGTAGGCCCCCACTATTTAAGCTCACCCCAGCCACCTCTTCAGCTGCCATAGGAACACCAGCCACACTAGCGAGTTTATGTAGGTAGCTTTGTACTCTGTATTCTGTAGACTTACCTAAACGGGTTTACACGATCATCATTCACTTTTCCTGGGCTAGTCGTCGAATTCTCTACGTCGCGTACTTTTGAGGAACGACTTTCATAATTGTCAATACCATTACGAGTCAATTTTCATCATGCCACCTCCGCCTCCTCCCCCATCGCGGAGGAATGACTCCAAAGCGGCGTCCGCGGCGTCAAAGGAAGAGAACATATACATCCCGTCGTTTATCAGTAAGCGACCGTTCTACGCCGGCGAAGAGGGCGACCAGTCAGATTACCTCGAGCATCAACGTCTCCAGAAATCCAAAGACGACCAGTCAAAATGGTACGATCGCGGCAAGAAGCTAGGTCCTGCGGCGACCAAGTATCGCAAAGGCGCGTGCGAGAACTGTGGCGCCATGACACACAAGACAAAGGAGTGTCTTAGCCGGCCGCGCGCCAAAGGCGCAAAGTGGACAGGGAAGGACATCCAGGCCGACGAGGTCATA
>JAPESX010001173.1:0-11125 GCA_029590615.1 Nemania bipapillata | reverse complement strand
CGCATCGCGAAGCCCCTAGGCGTGATCTTCTGGCTGCTCTCCGTGGCCTGTCTGATCGTCGGGCTGGGTAATTACATCAAGACGGTCAACAAGTACAGCCGAAAAGTCGCCATCGTGCAGAGCGGGTGGCGCACACAAGTATGTCTCACCTCCTCGTCTCACCTCTCCTTCCCTCTTTACACAGCCTCGGCTTGTCCATGTCAAGAGAAATCAAAATGTGAAACCACGTTTTTAATCAAATGAGAAAAAAGAGAAGGTAACTTCCCGAAACATGGCACTGACTGTATTTCTCAATAGTTCATAATGTGCTTCATAGCCTTCTCCATCTTCGCTACCTGCATAGCCTTACTCGTCGTGGACGTGACACGACTCACATGAAACAGAAGTACCTAATAAAACAAATAATTTGGCATCTACGGAATGTGCTACCTATATACAGTAGTAATTAGGGCGATAGACTAGGCACTTGATCAATAGTAATACAATAATATAATAATACTCATATTGCTACTTTCGCCATCCACGGCTCAAAGAACACGAATGTTGTGTTATGTACATGAAATCGTAAAGGCACACACAACTCTGCCTAGTCACGCCACCCATGAGCTCCAAAATCATTCAAACGAGCAAGTAACCACCCCCGCCGGATATGAATACCCGTGCCCTGAAGCGAAGGCCGACCTAAGGAGTCCTCTACCTGAGCAGCCCAAGTCATAAGCTACGACACATTACAGAAGAGATCCCGCGTAGACCCAGACTCGTAGGCCTTCTGCCCTGCCCCCGAGTCGAGGTTGCAGGCGCCGACAGCCTTTTTAAATGCGAGCTCGAATTCAATTGCGTTCGTGCGCAGGTCTCGCGGGTCTATCTCGTCACCTTCCCAGGATGCGATTGGCAAGGCGGTAAGTGGCCAGAGATTCCCGTTGTTCGGGAGCGCGTCTAGCAGCGATAGCGAAGCCAGCTGGGTCTCGGGCGCTGAACGCACTTTTTGCGCGATACTTCTAAGCTCCTTATCGTCGTCCATGTATTCCTCGGGTATTCTGTATAGCTCGCCATGCATGGTGACAAGATGTTCCGATACCTCTTCTCCCGGATATAAGAATGTGTAGCCCCTGATTCGGGCCAACCTCAACGCGTACTCTAGCCACGACGGGTGCTGCTTACTGATGGCTTTTTCTGAAATCACCGGCGGCATAATGTCGAGAAGGTCTTGTGCTTGCATTGTTCTTGAAATGAAGTCGTGCAGTTCCATCCATTTCTCACCAAGGAGAAGTATGGCATTACTAGTTGGTGCCTGCCACAAAAACGGGTTTGACGTTCCACCAATCTGGCCATTAACGTCCTCCGGATGTTGGAATAGAGGAGGAGAGAATTTTTGTTTGCCATCTAGGGTTACTAGAGGTTGTTCTAGACTAATTCCGAATAGGTTTTTACCCCAATGGTGGAATCCAGCATTTGTGGAATAACGATACTCAAGAAGTAAATATTTAAGATCTACCAATGAATGGTTAGAACCGTTAGGGCTACATCACTTGTCTGAGACTCACAGTTAAAGAATTGGGGTGCAACTTCAACATGTGGAGATAGCACCAGGACGTGTGACTGCTGAGGCTGAGTGGGCCAGAAAGATTCGAGAAAACGTGCCGAAGTCTCCTCTTCTGTTAACTTCCGTTTTGATATTCGATGCCTGAGAGAGAGATAGCGCTCATTTGTTGGGTTGGGAATATTCGGGGGTGGCCATGCGAACCCCTCTAGAAACTGCTTGGTAGCCGCGTCAATGTTATGGGGGAGTTCAATGGTGATGTGTGGGATAGCACTCGAGGTATAATCAGCCGCACTGAGAGATCTCAGCAGCCTAATTAGACTCCCAGCGGATTTAGGGGTCGCTTGGATGAAGATGTCGATTTGGATATTATTCCACACTGCAGTTCATTAGTGAAAGTCCTATAGTTTGCGAGGGTCTATGTCGCTTACTGCGTAATCCTGCGCTATCGAGCTTCGTCATCCAACTCAGCGACTTTGATGCAAACCGAGGCAATTGTACTACAGGAGTCTTAGAGGCTTTCACGTGTTGTTTTACACCTCGCGTGAAGAAACCCTCTTCATTTGATTCATCTAGAATGATTGCTTGCGGGTGCATATATGTGTTGATATGGTCTACAAAGTGTTAGTATACCCTGACGGACATGGTTAGATGCCGTGGTGGCATTTATTACATACGGAGCCCGCGGAAGACGGCCTTCTCCAGTCTCGCATCCGCCGAAATTCCAGCATAGTCCGGGCGGGCATCTTTTAGCTAGTCAGCCAAGTCACATGCCAAGAGGTCGTAAATTCGATTTAAAGCTGCCATACCATGGAATATGATGACACAAGATTTGTCGATGCCATTGATTTCCCACAGCTGTTCCATATCTATACTGCTACGACCAAGGAGCGCAAAATGCACATAGCTCTTTAGCCCTAGTCCCATCTGACACGCCATTGGCAGCAGAGTGGCAGCGCTCTTGAGACTGGCAGCTGCGAATAGAACATTCTTGTTGTTCGCCTGACTCCCCCTCGTGTTCGAGATGGCTTGCAGTGACACCGCTAGGTTGGTAAATTTAATAGGACCGTTGAAATTTCTCTCGACATTATTCATCGCAACCGTCTGCATCTGCGCCTGCGCGACAGGGTCTGGAGGATGCATGCCACTCTCAAGCGGCGGGAGATGGGGATGCAATGGAGGACGGCTTCCGTCGAGGGGGGCGGGTATACAGGACGGCGCATGCGATTATCGGGGCCGAGGATGGGGATATTGTGGACGAAGAGGTAGACCAGGATGGCTACGACAAACACGAACCCGACACGCTTCAGGAAGCGTCGCGGCGGCACGCGGGCGGGCTGCCACGCGGACGATCGCCGCTGGCCACCGTTCTTAACGGGCTTATGGTCATCGTCCTTCTTGCCGAGCTCCTCGTCGCTCATAAAGAAGCTCCGCATCTTCCTCCATCCACGCATCAAGTGAACCTCCCGTGACGGCGATAGTAGCAGACGATGAGGGAGGGTTGCAGATGTATGTTATCTACCTAAGTTATCATCGACTTGGAGAAGCGCGCGGTAGACATTTCACATATTGCGATTTGCGTATCGGAGACCGGGGGAATGATGGGACGAGTCGTCGGTTGGGCTAATAAAGTACCGACTAGGAAGGCAGCCAGGCCCGTGTTCACCTTCCCTGTCGCTATGGTTGTTGTAGTTGTCGACTACCTACGCGGTGTTAACTGCTGAAATGAACTGGGAATGGGAAATCTATCTAGCTCAGGGAAGGTAAAAGTGGGAGAGGTGTCCAATTGTAATAGGAAATAAAGGTTCCTGTCATATACGCATACATCATGCCGTGATCTCGTAGCGCACGCCTCGAATCTAGGTAATTAGCTAGGTATATTCTGTATGTAGTCTAGTCTAGTCTAGACTGTACTACGAATAGATTAGGTAGGTAGCTTCACAGCTATTCGACAGCACAATCAAGGCGGCTACCGGAAGCTGAATGCCGCTCACTTTCCTTTCCGAGTTAGCGAATGTTGTAGTGCATTTATTTAGACTATCAAGGGATCGCGCGCCTGGGATTTATGGGTCCGTCCCCCACCACAACCGTTACACCCTCAAAAACTCCACGCCAAATAGCCGTGGGGCATGTAATGGAAATGCGCTTGTAGCGGGGCATCACCGAAGCCTGGGAAATTTTTCTATACGTGAATGTTCATTTGACCCGGGCGAAACACTATATTGTCTTGCGGCATTGCCTCATGTTCTAAGCTTATCCAAAAGGACATAATTTTTGATCTGGCTTGTTCTGAAATATTCATATATATAAGTTGCCAAAGAAAAATAAATTATTACAGCGCGAGAGATGGCAAAATCGAGGCGAAACAGAGCCAAAGCAGGCCAGCGCTCCGATCCAATCGCAAAGCCGGTCAAACCGCCTTCGGATCCGGAGCTAGCTGCTATCCGAGAGAAGAGCATCCTGCCGGTTCTGAAGGATTTACAGAGCTCTGATCCGAAGAGCCGTACTACCGCTGCCGGTGCTATAGCTAATATAGTGCAAGACACCAAATGCCGAAAACTACTCTTGAGGGAGCAGATTGTGCATGTTTTGCTTACGCAGACCCTGACCGACGCAAGCTTGGAAAGCAGGGCAGCTGGATGGGAAATCCTCCGGGTTCTCACTGCCGAGGAAGAAGCAGACTTTTGCGTTCATTTATATCGAGTCGATGTCCTCACTGCTGTCCAACATGCTTCTGCGAAGGTGGGTAACACATCGTACTTTTATCAGTCATATGCGTTGTTGACCAATTCTGGGACAGATCACTGAAACCCTCATCTCACCAAACCCAGCGTTTAGCAAGCGACCAAAAGTCGAACAAAACTTCATTTGGTCTATGGCAGAAGCACTTACTGAAATTATAGCCGCTGTTGGCGCAGCTCAAGATGACGCGCTTAATGCTATCAGCCAAAACCAAGACATTCTACGATTTCTTTTCACCCTAGTATCAGCCGATGGTACCACAGCGCCGGTGCTAAAGAGCACTCTCTCCTGCATGATCACTCTCTCCGAGGATAACCGCCAATTTGTTGAAGCCATACTCGGTGACAGCGTAACCCAATGTTATAAACATTTGACGATTTTCAAGAACAGCGACGGCTTTAAAGCAGTTTTAGCTTGCGGCATTCTCCACAACGTCTTCTCCGTCATGGAGTGGAATGACCAGAACCCCGGAAGAGATGGTGCTTGTGATGCTGTCCTTGTCCCTACTCTTTCTCACACCTTGGAGTGTACCAGCCTAAGCGAGACAAATGGACATAACCATGCAAGCCCAGCAGATGTGTTACAAATAGCTCTCGAAGTACTTGCATCGATTGGAACGACGCTTCAGGATTCCCTTGGCAAGGGTAGCCGGGTGAAAAAGGACACTTGGGAGGGGTTCGATGATAAAGGCGATGCCATGGATGCTGACGAGAACGGCGATCTTTCCGAAGACGACAAGCTAGCAGATGATGATGAAATGGACCAGGATGAAATGGAGGCGGATATGGATATGGTAACGGGAGCTGACGATGCAGATGAGCCCTCAGGTATCGATGATTTGCCGACATTAAAAGACCTAGTGCAGAAGGCCATTCCACAAGCAGTGAAGCTCTTTCGGAATATCCAAGGGGATGATGAATTATCGACCTTGGTTCGTACCCACACGCTAACAGCGCTTAGCAATATCGCATGGACAGTGAGTTGTCTCGACTTCAGTGAAGGTGCGAATACGGCTATATTACAAGCATGGACGCCTGTAGCACAGCTCATCTGGAGTGATGCGATCGCGCCTGTGCTTGCTAGTAATACATCCGACGTGGCCTTGGCTACTGTCGTCACGAGTCTTGCTTGGGCTACTGCTCGGACTTTGCATGGGCAATCGTTTCTACGAGGTGACGAGCACAAAAAATTCATATCACTGTATCACGCTTCTAAAAGCTTGGACGGAAACCCAGAAGATCCTTTCCAAAGCCTAGGTGTGAAGTGTATAGGAGTCCTTGGTCAGTTAGCCCTCGATCCGGCGCCAGTTACTCTGAATCGCGAAATAGGGGTATTCCTTGTCACGGTAGTAGCTGGGCTACCCGGAACCCCGGCCGCGGAATCCGTTGAGGCACTTAATCAGCTATTTGATATCTACGGAGATGAAAAGAGCGCGATCGATAGCGAAGTATTCTGGAAAGACAACTTCTTGCAGCACATAGAGGCGACGATACCGAAGATCAAGGCGATGGTCAAGACGGTGGACAAGCGAAAGTCAGCTGAGCTGCGAGCCCGGGCTGAGGAGGCTAGTCTCAATCTTTCGAGATTCATTCAGTATAAACAAAAACACCGGCCATGAGATGAACGCTATATTGGTTCATGTTCTCAATACGCCATAGTTCTTGAAAATCTATATTAACTTTTAGGGACTTGAGTTATGTAGACCTGGACCAGTTGGATTGTCGGATAGGCCCATGCCCCTCGTTAAAACGACGAAGTGGCAAGCAAACTAGGGCGACATCACGGTAGCTGGTGCTTTTATGATTGGACTGGGTTTGCACAGCGCAGTAGAAGCGGTTGACCATCAACATACCTTATTGATCAGTCCATGGAAATATGGAGAAATCCCCACGACAGTCGCGAACCGTTGTCAAAGGACATGCGAACGGGCGCGCCGGGAAGCGTTAAGGGAACTAGGGGAGTTAGGTTCATAAAAAGATATATGGTCTATCAATAGAACTCACTTCTCGGTCTGCTCAGAAAATGCTTGCCATACTCTTTCCGCCCTCGTCGCTGAGCCCCACCGGTGAGGACACCATCGTGATGTCATAAAATCGTGCACATGCCTGTCTATACCTCTGCAAAACCCTTAGCTTTCATTCAGCCAATTGGCTTTAGCTTCTTCTTCTTCTTCTTGCCATCGTCACCACCGCTCGATTTGCCTTTCTGAAATTGGCGCCAGCTGTCTATGCGCTGGTCACGAGTGGCCTCCCAATCCTGCTCGTGCTGACGTTTGCGTTTTCGAGCCTCCAGTTCATCATCGGCCCTGCGCTGCTCGCGACCTTCCTCCTGCATCTGGGCCTTCATCTGTCTCTTGCGGCGCATCTCGTTCTCGATGAGGACTTCGCGGGTCTTCTCTCGCCATTTCTTGGCAAATGAATCAGTCTTGAGCTCCGGGCTGTCGACAGTCCATTTGTTCTCCCGGATCAGCAGCATGCGAGCATCAGCGATGGCCTCGTCGAGTCGTTCTCGGTGCTTCTCATCCATCAACTCCGTCTGCGCCTTTTTGAGCCGATCGAAGGCATCGGGGGCTTGTGGGTTCTTGGTCTTGTCGGGATGGATTAGTAGTGACTTCTTCCGGTAGGTTATTTTGATGTCGGATTCGGGCACGCCGGGTTGTAGGTCAAGTACTGCGTAGCTAGATATGACTTGTTAATGACACAAGGGTATACTGGATGCCAGTAAATATGGTGCTACCTACGCATCTAGGCGAAATGCCTTGAGGATGCGGTCTATCTCGGCATCCTATTGTTACGTTAGTCCTACTGTAGCACTGCACTGAACTGCACGGTATAACTCAATAAATCGACTTACTTTATCGAATTCCTTTGACTCGGCCTCTAGAAAGTCAAGCGCATCTTTATCGTCCTTTAAAACCTCAGTCTCTTTATCTTTAGAAGACATATTAATTGATCCCTATTGTCTAAAAATTGGGTTGGATGTGGATCTAGAGGGGAAGATAATCAGAGACGGTGAAGAAATTGTGAGGTTGTAGACAGTTGGAGGTGGAATGAAGTTCGTACAACTAGATAACGCGCTGGATTGGAAGGGGCATAGGCGATGTAATGGGGACAATGCCCAGGTGGTGGGGGCTAGGCTGAGTCTAAGGTCGACGTCAAGTGGGGCCGGCATCTTATCAGAAGTTTTAGTGCCTGCTGATAACCAAAAAAGTTATCCAGCGATGTCCCTATGCAATACCTAGGAATTGCGTCGATTGAATTCTACAACATATAATACACTAGTGGGCACATGTTTTTCTTTACATTTGGCCTGAATCCAGTTTTATTGAAATTTGGCACGTGTAGGACCTCTGGGATTGATCAAGATGCCTCGCGCTGCATCACCTGCGCTTTCCGAAAATGAGGTCGACATTCTAGGGTCTCTGCTCACTGATGGGGATGAGAGGCCTCACGCGAAAACGAAACAGGCCGAGTTGAAAGACGGCTTCGGATTCGATGTTGGAGATTTGCTTGATGGAGATGAGGGTGATGAGGACGACGGCGATGAGGCTTTCATCGCTTTGAAGCAAGCTGCTGCGTTCCGGAAGAATACCAATCTGAAAGGCACGACTTTAAAAAAGGGTGGAGGCTTTCAATCTATGGGTAACCGCATGCCTGCCATAGTATTTCTGAAATTTGTATCTCTAACCCTATACAGGCCTCAACGGAAACCTGCTTAGAGCGATTACCAAATGTGGATTCAAAGTTCCGAGTGAGTAATTCTCAGCCTCATTTTCCATCTTCTGCTTGTTAGGGCGAATCGAGAGTCGTCCTAGAGGCCTTGAACTCAGTTTGCACGCTTAAAATGGCGATGGCTGACTTTGAATGTTGTAGCGCCTATTCAACGAAAAACTATACCATTGATACTGCAACGCAAAGATGTAAGCCTAACTATAGAATGATAGCTTCTCATTCTGCGTGTATACTCACAGGTCGACTAGCTTCTGGCTATGGCTAGGACAGGATCCGGAAAGGGTAGGTTTCAATACCAAACTCATATCACTCGGCCCAATAGCTGACAACATATAGTATGCTAATAACCCGCTGATTTCTATCTTCCGATAGGATCTGTTTGCCATATGTCCTCATTACAGGATATCATGCTAATATGAACAAGACGGCTGCTTTCTTGATTCCTATGGTTCAAACTCTGAGGGCCCATTCATCAAATATGGGTGCCCGCGCCCTTATCTTGAGTCCTAGTCGTGAGCTCGCCATCCAAACTCTAAGCGTACGTGCTCCCTCTCTTTAGTGTATTTTAGTCCTTTAGAGATAATATTGACAACGCCACATAGGTTACGAAACAATTTACGCGTGGGACGGATCTTAAGACTATGTTATGTGTTGGAGGAGACTCCCTAAACGAACAATTCGCGAATATGGTGAGTATCAGTGCTAAAGTTGTTCTCACTTAGGATATTCTAATGTGTATGGTCAGAGCTCGAACCCAGATATAATCATTGCTACTCCTGGAAGATTTTTGCATCTACTAGTTGGGTACGTTACGTTTCACTTGTCATATCTTTGTAGAAATCTTACTAACACCTATTTTAGTACGCTTACCCTGAGATTTGCCGACGGTCTTCAAGTTATCGAGCAAAAAAAATATAGTCTCAACATCAGGCTTCTTGTTCATTAACGAGAGGGGGCTAACTATTTTGTAGAAATGAACCTGAATGTTACTGGGTTATCAAGGATGCAATATGTTGTTTTTGATGAAGCAGATCGTCTATTCGGTGAGTTGAAACGTACCAGCTGAGATCATTACACTTTACTAACCTGCTTTAGAAATGGGTTTTGCGGCGCAACTGTAAGTTAATACCGGAAAATCAATAACCGTCCGTTCTAACGAGGGGTCTTTGCCTCCCGCACCCTCAACTAGTAAAATGTCACTAACTACGTCGGTGTAGGCAGGAAATTCTTCATTCTTGTGAGTATCATCTCACATTAGATATTCAATTGCTTTTACTAACCGAGTATTAAAGTACCACCAACTCGTCAGACACTACTCTTCTCAGCTACACTCCCTTCCTCTGTTACTGAGTTTGTAAGAGCTGGATGTCAGGTAGGAAGTCCCTAATTATTTTATTCAAAGCGGCATCCGCTTCATCTTTCCTACTCCGAGTCTAGCCTTCCATGTCTCTTGCGTAGTAATCCTATGACTAATTTATCTCCTGTAGGATCCTATATTGATTCGACTAGATGCCGATACTAAGATCAGCCCGGATCTAGAAGCAGCCGTATTTAGTGTTAAAGGATCTGAGAAGCTCGGAGCACTCCTTCATATTTTGCATGATGTTATCAAAGTACCTACAGGTTTACCGGAAGGGGTCACAGATTTGGCCGAAGATTCGTCGAAAAAAAGAAAACGAAGGCCGGATGCATCTCATGAGAAGCAGAAGCCATCCCCATACTCGACTATTGTTTTCACTTCTACCAAGCACGACGTCGAGTTTCTCCAGACGATGCTTACCCACGCCGGCTTTGCTGTCTCATACGTCTATGGTTCACTAGACCAAACGGCAAGAAATACTCAAATAGAGAACTTCCGAAGAGGAAGATCTCACATATTAGTAGTCACTGATGTTGCTGCTAGAGGTATAGATATACCTCTGTAAGTCTAAAGCCCTTTCCCATTCAGTTTACTGAAAGTAGGCGAATCCCACTCTTTTGGCCAGTGGCAGATGTAAAGAAATATTCGTATTTCTGATACCCCTACATATGATAATTGGGATTAGATTGCTGACAATTTATTTTAAAGACTATACAATACGATTAATTACAGTTTTCCTGCAACACCTAAGTTATATGGTAAGTGAAATTTCGGACGACGGTCTTGCTGCTAGTCTTGAGTTCGGGAGTGTATATATTACCTTGTCCCGGTGTGACGTGTCGACTACTCACTCTGCTCTTAAATACCTCCATATTCCCCCAGCATAAAAACTCACTAACCATTTGCGCAATCAAGTCCACAGAGTAGGTCGTGTCGCACGAGCGGGCATGCGAGGTTGGGCGTACAGTCTTGTAAAAGATACGGACGTGCCGTTTCTCCTCGATCTCCAGCTTTTCCTTTCCCAGAAACTAGTTCTAGGGCAGGAGGGAAAGGGGGCACCAAACTTCACATCAGACATGGTTGTGGGTGCCCCAGTTCGAAGCAAGGTCGAAAATTACACGGAATGGCTCAACAAGCTCTTATCCGACGACTCCGACCTAGCTGCCCTCCAGGGTGTTTCTGAAAAGGCCGAAAAGCTCTATCTCAAGACCCGCAACAGTGCCTCCAGCCAAAGTGCACGTCGAGCGCGAGAAGTAGTTGCATCTAAAGGGTTCTTTCAGGTTCATCCCATATACGGAGACAATGTCAGCGCTATTGAAGATAGTCGTGCCGCAATGCTCGCCAAGATCAGCGGCTTCAAACCGCAAGAAACAATCTTCGAGATTCGTAGAGCTGCTAAAGGCGGGCGAAGCAAGGAAGCTGATATTATAAAGTCGATTCGGGATCGCTTCGGCCCCCGGAGAACAGCCAATGGCGAGGACAACGATATAGAATCGAAAGACCAGCCAGACGAAGACGGCTCTGCTGTTGACGAAGCAGAAGATGCTGACGGCTTCGATGTAGAAGCCGACAACGACGAGGACGTATCAGATGACGAGCAGGACTCTTTAGGTGATATAGCAGAAGATTCCGACTCCGAGATGGAGATCGTGATATCCAACCATAACGATATGAGTTCCTCCAAATCCCGCAAAGCCGCCAAGTTCGACGACCCGGCGTCTTTCCGAGACCCGGAGTTCATGGCCTACGAAC
>JAPESX010001172.1:0-11131 GCA_029590615.1 Nemania bipapillata | reverse complement strand
ATTAATATATATGTGTGTATTCTGTAAGTGCCCAGGTGCTCTCCTCTACCCTGATATTACTTGCTAGGTGATAGTTGTGTCCACGCGATTCTGTATGTCTTGCTTCCCAGCCGAAAATCGGATTTGTTGCTTACATATGTACAGTTGGTGGGTGCTGTAATGGATACTGGACAGCAGTTCTGCTTATATATGATGGCTAGAGATTGTCTACTGCTACCTAGTCGTACCCATAGATAGGCCAGAGCTTACTATAAGCGGCAAGACTTAAAAGAACGCTCCGCGCCTTGCTATATAAGAGTCTTGAAAATCGAAACAGGAAACAAAAAAAAAATACCGAGCACGACCTACGCATGCAGCCTGTATCTCCTAATACAGGGCTTGGAGAGAGAGAGAGAGAGAGTACCACGGCAGAGTTGCATTACCTGCTATGGTCGAAACAGTGACTAATCTGGGATAGGTACCTACTCTTTGCCCAGGCACCTTGGAGATAACCCTTGACTCTTAGGTGTCAAGTCTTGGGTAGTACTTAGGTAGTAAATATATGGTTATGGGTAAGTAGCTGGTTACCTGATACGGAGGCCAAATCAATAGGCATACGAGGATAGATAATACAAGGCAGACAGAATACAGATGGTACTAGAGGTGTAGTATTAACGTCTATGTAGGTAGTCTAGGTACCTATAGATGTACCTAGGTATGGTTAGGAGGGGTTGACAAGAGTGCACCTGCACCGCCTTGTTTATGCTGACTTCCATAAATAAATAGGTCGTTTTAGCTTGTATGTGTTACTTGTAGGCATAACTAGCACACTATATGTACTTACCTGAGTAATCTAGGTAGGTACATGTAAGTACAATATAAGGTAGTAAGGTGGTTGATCCCCACTGCACGGCACTTTACTTGTATGTTGGTAATGGCGTCCCAAGTACATACAATGTTAACCTGAAGTCTTCAACCCATATACCTAATCGTCTACCGTACGAACATCTAAGACTCACGCGACGTATTGCCCGATTGGGTTGTTGTCTTTCGCCCAATACCATTTGAAGCCCTATCAGGTGAAATGAACCTACCCACGTATCTATCCAAGAGTTGTTTCTATCGAGAATAAAGAGACCGCGCCGGTCATGTTCTCTCGAGCGAAGTCATAGAGACCGTTATTGTCACTGGACCCCCTAATGTTGCTAGCGAGAGATGACAAAGACGAGGTTTGGTGGATATAAAACGATTTATGTATAGACTTGAAAATTTATCTCTCGTCGTAGAATACGTAAAAGAATACGTTGTGGGATGCTGGTATTTACGTTTAACAGAACAGCAAGTTCAGGGGAACGGAAGAGATGAACCAGCGAGATGTATTCCGCGAGGTTATAAGTCTACCATGTTATCATGTCTGTCTGTCTACGTAGGTGCTTTGCTGGTTCTAATATACCTGGCCGCCAGGCGTAGGTGTGCTTCTGGTCGGTCGTTAGATGATGGCTGTGGTGCATGACGGTACAGCCTCTCTAGACGTGGTTTCATTGAGAAATCGGTGTCGCCGTGGGAATTTTTGTTGTGTTGTGATTCGACAGAAGCTAGGGAATCGCCTCAACGCTTCTCCATAGTGCATCAAACTCAAAACCACGCGAGGGGTAGTGACAATTTTAGCGTCTGGCAATTGGACTCTTCAGGCACCGATGATAGATACGCTAGACCCGATTTGTCGGGCCCTAAAACCGGGCCAAACATACCTACCGTTAACGTTAATACTACTACTACTATGTCAAGTACCTAATAATGAATGTAGGTAAGTACATGTATGTATTCTGTAGACTAAAGAGCTCCCTTACCGACTCCATACACATACAGCTACTTGTACATACCTCCATGGTACATGGTACAGAGGTGGATACTTAGGGAAGTACGCTTAGGTACATGGATCTAGCTATGCCTAGCGTTTCAATGTTCCAGACTTGTCCCAAAGAGAGTGGAAATGCAGGGCATAACGTAAACCCCTTTGGTCAGACCAGACCCTGCTGTATGTCCACTCAACTAACTACCTAGGTAGGTAGTCTACTTCCTAACTGCCTACCATACTTGAGTCTTGCTTGATTGAATCTTTAATTACCATCGTCTTCATGGCTTCGCGGCCTTTCCCCCTTTCGAACACCATTCCGCCTCTAGTCTTTCATTCGCAAGTACAGCAGGTACTCAGCAGTAGTGTATGTGGGTAGGTAACTAAACCAAACCTATTATTCACGTATATATATATATATATACATCCATCTACCTCTACTGACTTTACTTGCATGGTACTGTAGATAGTTGAGAGATGTCAGGGGGCTCTCGTCGCACGCCAACTCTCGCCCTCTTCAACTTGCAACCGTCCCATACATACAACAAGATGCCCGATTTCGACATGTTGCCGCCGAGGGCGAAATCAAACAAGACTAGCATCCTCGTGATTCTCTCGTATGCCTTCGACTGGCTGATCATGGTCGTGGTTGGCCTCATCGGCTACTTCCTCGGCTACGGGCGTCAGGCTACCCTTCGGTTGCGGCATGCCAACAGGCATGTACCCCTGGTTGTACCGCAACGGTTGCGAGAAACCGTAGGCGGTGGAGCCGAGGTTCGCGGGAGCTGGGGCGGAAAGAGTGGATTCAAGTGGTCCATAATGTTCAGGTGGATGCGGGTTAGAATAGGTACGGTAACCTGGCGATGCGGAGCGCGTGGGCTCGAGTGGACCGTATAGGTCAGGTGGTTGCGGATGCGAGTGACTCTGGAATGTTCGTGTAGGAGAATCCTCCTCGTCATACCATGCGGGTAGCGGTGCAGAGATTGGTCCACGACGTCGTATTGAGCTATGCCCGTATTAGCTCGAGGTTATAGACAGCTAAAAGGGGGGAGTACACTTACTTGGAATATTGTGTTGTCGGTGGTGCTGGAGGCGTTGGCCCTGGCCCTGTGCGATGGTTGCGATTCCGCCGGCGCAGGCAGAAAAACACAAGGGCTACTAGTGATATAGCAGCCGCGGCACCACCGACAACACCTCCAATGATAGCGCCAGTCTGGTTGTCCCTCGCCGATTCGGGACTCCCCGTTGTCGTCGACGTTGGTAGGGTGGTCGTCGAGCTTCGTGTGGTACTTGAGGAGGTCGACGACGTTGATGGCGTTGATGATGTCGACGAACTTGAGGGTGTCTTCGAGGACGTGCTATGTGAAGATGTTCTCGAGGAGGTTATAGAGGATGTTGAGGAGGTAGAGGAGATAGACGTGGGGGTAGAGGAGGGGGAGGAGGATTGTGTTGTAGACGGAAGCGTTGTTGGAGTAGACTGAGAACTGATCTGACTCTCGCGACTCCCGCTTGATGTGTTAGCTGACACAGAAGACCCTATTGTTGTCGGTGTCGCAAGCGAGGTTGCGGATTCCGTCAAGCTCATGTCAACACTCTCGATGCTGAGTGCTGTTGTTGCACCGTCGGCAGATGTCTGCACAGTAGTAGCCAATTCTGAGGCAGTCCCGCAGCCGAATTGATAATATCCACCAGCGAAGTTGTTTTTATAGCATACGTTGGTGCCCTGGCATGTGTAGACATAGGGGTTGATCTCGGTTTGCGGATCACTGTTCCTGTCGACGCAACCTGTGAAGACCCCTGTTGTACATGGGCCGCCATTCGGGCAACAGCCCACCACCGAGTTGACAGCATCGAGGACGCAGTGCGATCCCAGCGAACACGTCGCGGGGAAATCCAAACTACCTCCTAGGTAACCGCATACTGTATTTTCCTGTCGCAGCCGGAGATCGGAAGGAGAAAGCGGTTCACCCGTGGGCAGCGGTGGAAAAGGTATCACATCCAGCTCATGGAATTGGACGATCTTGGTTTGTCGCGGCAGCGCATGACCATTTGTTCGGTCAAACACAACACTGAGAAGAAGAACCGCGGTGGCAGGCGGTAGGCGAAAGAAGATGTTATGGAACAATGGACGAGCCATAGCTCGAGTCTCAACCAAAGTTGCAACGAGTGCAACGGGCGGGAATTAAGTCTAGCGAATATCGAACAGGACGAAAAAAGTAAAGGGCCAGGAAGAGAGAAACATGAGACAGGTACTTAAGAGAGAAAAGAGGCGAAGTTTGAGGGTCAGGTCACATTGGTATGGAGCAGCTGGTGCAGTATTTTACCAGGGTCCGGAAACAGGGCTGAGATGGACGGGATGGATGGGTGAATCGAGTGAATTAAATGAATCAATCAATGGACGAGTTGAGTGCCTTTTTCGGAGGGGGGCCCTTTTGACCTCATATGCAGCAGCGCGTGCTAGATGTATGTATGTATGTATGTGTGTAAGTATGTATGTACATATATCCATCCATACACACACATACATACACACATACATAAATACGGTATCTATACGGTTACACCTGGACTCTAAGTAGTATGGTGGTTTCTAGAGTCGAATAGAGTAAGTCGTCGTTGGCTGAATGTCGGAGCTGTTATCACCGTCTCGACAGTAAATAGGTTCAACAGCCACAAGTTGGCTTTGGGTGACTCTCTGCTATTGTCTGTGTAGGGATCGCTCTATCTTATAATTCCCATGGGAAACCCGGCAAGTGACAAGGTCGTGTAGCTAATAATGTTCACTTGGCATAAACTTACGTCCTCGTGGACGTCGAAGACCAGATGAGTTTGTAGGCAAAACAAGAGTTGATAGCTCGTTGATGTATGCGTACTACAAGCACATCCCGTAAGTGTAAGTCTAAGTGTAAGGGCTGCGTGTACAGGTAGGCAGTGTAGGCAGTGTAGGCAGTGTAAGTAGGTGGTGGTAGCAGCAGTGTTAGCATTGTGGGCGGTGTAAGTGGTCAAGGTGGTGTGGCGGGAGGCATTGCCACGACTAGAATAAGTACTGGATCCCTGGGAATGACGAAGACGAAGACGAAGGAGAAATACAACAACTCAGCACGGGCAATAATACCTAGCTCCAGCTTGTTGTCGGGGTTCGTATTCATAGTGCTGCTGTGCTATGTACTTACATACTAGCTGGACTAACTGAATCACCACTCGGCCAGCCATTCGAGAAGGGATCGGCTGCCCGCAGGCAGTGACGGCAGATGCCTAAACAGCACCAGGTCTGCCAAGGAACAAGACCCGACGGACCCTTGCGAGCGACCTCGCGAGATCAAGCCTGTACGAGACAAGACGAGATACAGTACAGAATAGATAGATGGACTGGACACAACGGGCATTGGTCCGAGATTTTTGGCAGCGACGTCTCGGCGAATGGAAATGTACATATGTAGCTATCAACTAACCAACCAGATCTCCAGTGCGTACATATAGGCAGGCAGGTAGGTAGGTTAGGTACCGTACTTGTAAGTCGGTACTTCCTATACATTATACGCATACATTACATTAGGTAGCAGTATGTAGAACTTACTTTTTTTAGACGTTTCTGGCACTGATCAAAGCGGGGGCTTCTGCACAGCACAATAGTGTAGGTATTTGGTGCTACTGCAGGTCATGCACAGCCATCCCTTCCCTGCCCTGTCTTGCATATCTATCCTTCTGTCCTTCTTCTACCAGGTATCCAGGGCAGATTTCGAGACACCGATTAGATTAGGAGGGCACTGTCAGTAATCGCTCTCCGGTTGCTCTCTCTATCTAAGTAAGCAACCAACCCTGAGATCCCCAACCTCGCCTTTTATGAACAACGTCCAGCGGAAAGTTGGAATGAACTCGATAGATCATCTGCCTGGATCTTCGAGAACTCAGCAGTTTAGGTTTGTCTCAATACTGCCTGTCCAATGCATTACACCCCAAGTAAATAAAAGCAGACATACAACCAACCAACCAATATATATTCTATATGTATGTATAGGCCGAGTCCAGACAATTAACACTGCATGCACCACAGCATACCCTCTGCAGGTACTATGTGCATCTTACGACACTTAAATACCCTGCTAGCGCAGAGTTAACTACTGTTTTCAAGAGGGGAGTCCTCAAATGTGTGTGATTCTAATGAATAGTCAGATGCATGGTGGGTGTTCGTGCTTTACCCTACTTGAGAGTACCTAGGTAACCCAAGTAGGTATTTAGCTTCAAATCGCAGTCTTTTTTGAAATTAGCTTGAGATCGATCGCAACGGTTTGGCACAGCACAACCACTTCTATGACCTTGTTATTGACCATTATTGATCAGGAATACGGTTGCTGATTGAAGAGTGCGTGCTTTTTTGTTGTCGGCTGTAGGAACTCGGCGATGTAGGTATGTTGAAGCAAGTTCAAACCCTCTTTGAGAAAGAGCATTGGCCTTAGCTAAGGTCAGGACTTCTAGCACCGCTAGCCGAGGAAGTAATGACTTTCCTATAGAAGAGGTAGGTCGTTATAAAGATCTTGACACAAACCAGGTATGTAGACAACACAAAATATTTCGTCTATCGATCATATTGTTGTCTGCCATTAATTAATGACTATCTAGTACTAGCAACTTTTGACGATTTCGGCTTGACTTGTCGCGTTTGCAAGCTGACAAGATGAGTGGCGTTGAAATTGAAAACAAAGACGTTTATCTAGAAGACGCTAATGCGTAGTGCTTTCCAAGGGTGTCCTGGGTTTAGGATGTACTGTAGCTAGCTCTCTCTGAATGTTCCTACCAAGGCAAAGGTAGGTAGGTAATAGGTGTTAGATGTTAGATGTTGGATATACGTTAGTGGAAAGTTTGGACTTTCAAATATACCAATATGTACTATAGCCCTCACGAGCTCGTGTTTTCCATTCTTCCAACCTTCATATTCAAACCTCTTGCATCCGGATATCGCCCTCCCTATCTACATAATCTGTTTGTTTGGTACCTGATTATAATGCTGTGGCTTGAGGTGGCTTGGGGCTCATCCAAGACCAGAATCGTTCAATGTCTGGAAATACTACTTACACGTCAGCAATTATTTTAGGAAATAATCTTTTTTTTCTATCTATCTATAAACGTTCTAAACCATCCATACTTACCAGACATGCATGTTATTGCCGTGTTCGCACCATGCTCATACCTTTCTGCATCAACACCGTACCTAATGCTAGAGTCGCTAGACCTCTTAGACTACTTACTAAACACGTTAGTACCTATTAAGTAGATACCTAGTAAGTCCACTAAGAGGCAGGATGTATGTACTTACAAAGGCCTACCAAGATCCACGCGTGCGGATCAACGCGAATGCTTGATTAGGTAGCCAGGCAGTGTAACTCTTTTGAAACATTCAATTTCCACCAGGCACTCTGACAAAAAAGGGGTGCACGCTGGCTCAGTAGGCATCCTCTACCCAATTGGCCCTTCGCGTCGGGTGGTTGTATGTAAGACATTCCTAGCAGCATTTCTACCATCTCCTTTTCTCCAGCTGGCCTAAGCTGAACCTCGGTCGGGATGCCGCTTCGCGTCAAATCCAAGGCGATGCCCAGTGAACGGGTCTCTTCTCCGCATTATGCATCGGAGCATAGTGACGTAGCCCTGCCTCACATTGCTCACGACGACCCCTTTCGTGATATTGTCAAGAAGATATCTTCGTATGCCACTTTATCCTCGTCATGTTGTTGTGTGTACACGCGGGAATATGTGCTAATATCGACATCTAGCTACATCTCCGAGGTCATCGACACACCAGTGAGCTTCGAGCAGCTCCGGACTACATCCGCTGGTGATGAGCTTCATAGTCTTGTTGAATATCTGAGTGTTGAAGTCAAGAACCCCGCCATTGTCAATGCATTGCTGTAGGTTGCCGTGTTACTGTAGTACTTGTCGTTGTTGGCTATCCGGATCTCTCTCGTCCCGTCATCACATGGCATCTCTATATGTGCACTGCCACTACGAAGATGACCATCTAAAAAGAAAAAAAAAAACAATATTGTCTGTCACATGGGAAAGAACTAACCTGTTGGTCGAACAGAGCTCTGAAATGGCACTATGGTGCTATTCCCGACGGTAGGGGACTGAGTGAGGCCCGGGCGAATGCTTGCGAGATCGTTGCATGGAGATTCTTGACTCGCTTGTCAGAACGTGAGGTCGTCGATTTCTGTCTCTATGAAATTCCAGACCCTTGCAACAAAGGCAATGCACCATCGGATGAGGAATATGCCGCTGGGGGCGGGAATGACGAGCGAACCGCCCTCTTAGGAGGGAACAACATCCCATCTGAAGTATCCCACCACGTGAGTGACGCGAGGCGCGGCTCTGTTAGACGCTCTCAGTTGTTCGAATCCGTCTCCAAGCTTACCATGAGCCGCCATGCTTCCAGTATGGATGAAATTGAAGAGGACCCGACTGCCCCTTTCATCAATCTCAATGCTTTAGAGATCGCTGCCATTGCAGATGCCAAGCGCTTTCTTAGCCAACATATTGTGCAAAAGATCATCACGGGTATCTGGAATGGCGAGATCATCTTTTGGGATCGGCTATCCGTCCACTCCACAAAGAAGCCTCGTTTCTACAATCACAACACGGCCGATCCGTTTTCACGCCTTCGCGTTCCCAAGTATCTCAAGGCCTATGAAGTCGCCTTCTTTTGTGGCTTCCTCCTCTTGTATTACAGTGTCCTAATCCAGCAAAATCGCTACGCCGTCACCCCTGTTGAGGTTCTCTTATACATATGGTTTGCGGCCTTCGTCTACGATGAGGTCAGCGAATACATAGATGCCGGCTCGGTATTCTACGCAACCGACGTCTGGAATGTATTTGACATGGTTATGATTGCAATAGGCATTGTCTACTTCATCCTGAGTGAGTATTGCGTGACCTCCCAACTATCAAACCAGACATGATTGATGAATATCAACTAACGTTGGCTTATAGGGTGTGTCGGATTGTATAAAAAGGACTATGTGTTGGTTGATATCGCGTTCGATGTGCTGGCCCTAGAAGCACTCTTCATGGTTCCGCGAGTTTTCTCTATTCTGTCACTGTCACCATATTGGGGCACATTGATCCCATGTCTCAAAGCTATGGGCACGGATTTCTTGAAATTCATGGTACTTGGTGAGTTATAAATGAGGGCCTCTATCGTCCTGAGAGAATCGTCGACGGCCTAGTACAGCTAACACGAATGGGGGTAGTGGTTGTGCTATACCTCGGCTTCCTGACAACATTCTCGCTCGTTGGCAGAGAGACATTTAGCTTTCGACACATGGCTATGATAGTGACCAAGATCTTTTTCGGCTCCAGCTTCGTTGGTTTTGATGTCATGTATCAAATCGATCCAGTCTTCGGTAAGACAGAGCGTGCTCTTCCGCCAGCATCAATTGAAGCTAATTCAAATATTACAGGTCCACCACTTATGTTTATATTTGTGACCCTGTCATCTATTCTTCTCATGGGCTCGTTGACTGGTATGCTCAGCAACAGTTTTAGTAGAGTCATTACCCACGCCAGAGAAGAATATTTGTACGTTTACTCGGTGTATGTGCTTGAAGCGTCAACTAGTAACAGGCTCACGCACTTTTACCGTAAGTGTGGTCCCGTAGTAATTTCCAGCATCTCATACTGACATAGTGCACCAGCACCATTCAACCTTCTAGCGCTCGTCATCTTCCGCCCACTGCGTCTATTCGCAACTGGCAATACACTCCGCCATGGGCGTATCGTACTTCTGCGGGTCACACACGCTCCGATTGTGGCTCTCATTCAGACGTACGAATGGGTTGCCAGCAAGGTCAACAAAGGCACTATCGACAGCTTCCACGGCCCGCAGCGGGACTCGATGAAGCGCCCTATCGTTCCGCCACCTAATAGACCTCATTCTGGTTATCGACCACAGATGCCTTCACCGAGGCCGAATAGCTCGGAGGTGATCAAAAAATCGAAGCAGCAAAATCTTGCTACCAACGAGATGGCGGATAAATACGCAGACGTTGACGCGCGCATTGCTGATTTGTCAGCCAAGATTGATCGCTTGACAGCATTGGTCGTCGCCCTTCAGCCCACGGAATCGGTCGAGTTCGATCGTACTTGATTCCAGTCTAGTCACGTACTAACTTAATCTGACACCGAGCTATTAGCGAGTCTGCTTTTGTCACTCTCTGGCTCTCTGCACCCCATGCAACTCAGCATTCGGTATAAGTGACTTGCGGTACGCTTTCGTTCATGTATCTATAACTATAGAGTGTTGCAGCTGGCATTTCCTATATACTAGCATCCACGCGCATATTTGTTTAGGGTAACGAGCATTCTTCATATGAAGCTCTTATCCAGGAAGCATTGGGTGTTATACAAAATCCCACATCTGCTATATCTTATGTAAAGGTTATAATGGACGGAGTAGTGTGCAGTCTAGACTTGGTCATTGTATACAGACACACAGCAATAATAACGTATGTATCCAATCACTTGCCTGTCACAAATTGCATTAAAACACGGAGATGGCGACACTACGAGGTCAAAAGGCCGCTGGTATCCGGAGACGGTGATTGCGATCTAGGGCCGGTCCGCACAGTAGCTGTTAGTCATACATGCACGACCCTGCGCGGATATATCAATCGTCGTCTTAGTGACTTCAAGCTTCCGTAAACGCTTCGATATTGACTCTTTCGCAGCCCATTTAAACCGTGATCCTTTCCTCTCCCTTTCCTCTCCTTTTTACCTCCCCAACTTCTAGTCATTTCACAGCGAGCGATGGATCTTCGTTTCACAACTCTCGACGTCTTTACGAGCAAGCAGCTTGAGGGTAATCCTCTAGCCGTCGTGCGGGTTCCAGTACGCATCCCGGAGTCCTTTACTTCCCGTTCAGCAGATTCCCCTCCCTAAAACGAGATGGTTATTTTTCTTCTAGTGGTGCTTTCTAATCATTCCGATATCCAGGCCCCTTTACGCAGCCGCCTCACACAGGCCGTGAAGCAAAAGATCGCGCAGGAGTTTAACCTCTCGGAAACCGTATTTCTCCACGATGGTAGGTAGTTCCCGTCTTTCCCGGCATGCGGACTTTTATTCATCCTCTTCCCCCCTTCTCTCCCTCTCTCTATTTTCTCCTCTTTCTTTTTTTTTNAGTATTATCAATTCTCCGTCTCCACTAGCGCCATAGCTAACCAACTGGCAAAGACACAAGCACGTCAGGCCCGGAGGCGCGCGAGATAGACATCTTCACGATCGAGGGCGAGCTGCCGTTCGCGGGACACC
>JAPESX010001171.1:0-11134 GCA_029590615.1 Nemania bipapillata | reverse complement strand
AGTTCATGGAAACGCCGAGGAAGCGGAGATCAATATCGGGTTGGTAGGCGAGATCGCCGAGGAGAATCTGCAGACGTGTGCGGAAGCGGTCGCCAAGATGTCGGAGGCGCTCTTGTAAGGC
This sequence comes from Nemania bipapillata, assembly GCA_029590615.1. Lineage (NCBI taxonomy): Eukaryota > Fungi > Ascomycota > Sordariomycetes > Xylariales > Xylariaceae > Nemania > Nemania bipapillata. The sequence goes on along the minus strand of JAPESX010001171.1, from coordinate 11,013 downwards.
AGGGAACTCACTATGCGGGCCGTCGGGACCCTCATCGTGGCCCATGTCCTCGCGTCGTAGATCAGCCTCCTGTCGCCGTGTGAAATCTGAGACTGACCACGAGTAGAGGCCGTCGACGCAGTCACGATACGAAAGCATAGTTCGTAGAAGTTCGCCAAGCTGAATCATGTAGCTGTTATCGTCCTCTTCGTTCGCGGCCGTGTTGGAGCCGTTTGAGGAGGAAGCTACGAAGCGCTTCCTGCGTGCGCCTAGGAGGCCTTTGTGTGTAATGGAATTGAGATAGGTTTTGTGAGCTTTAATGATGTCGTCAAGTGTTGCGTCTTCGCGCTTAAGACGTGCTTGGAGCTCTGTCCAGGAACTCTCAATCACTTCGAAAAGAATATAATACTGTAATTGGCCTACGAAATGGACCATCTCTGCCAGGAACCCACGTGTCGTCCTCCACGTTTCTTGGACAGCTGCATGATCCGTTTGAAGAACACCTCTCGACCCTGTGGTCACTTTTCTCCAGGTAGACGAAAGGGCGAATTCGACGCGCTTGATACGCCAGAGGAAATTGAAGATTTTGAGATACTGGCGATTACCCCAGTCTGATACAACAACATCTACTGGCGCATCGATTTTGTACTCCAGGGTGAAACAATCCCAGCCTATGTCACCGTGTGAGAGCTGGAGCATACGGGCGTCTAGGCGACGAAGGACTTCTGGAGAGTCATATTGAGCATTGGATCCACGAATAGCGTGCTCGAGCTGTGCTGTCAGTGTGTGCCGATACTGGGCACCAGCGGGTCTGTCTAAGTTGGCGGCAAGGGACTCCATTAAGAGGGCAATGAAGTCACCCTGACCTAAGAGGATGTAACTCTTGAGAGCTTGCAGATGCTCAAACAGGTGAAATTTGTGCGTCATGAGATGAACCAAACGACGCATCGTGACTTCGTAAGCATTGTCGATCGAAGACTCGAGGGTAGCAGTATCTCCATAGTATAGCTTTTTGAACGACGCTTTTGAGTAGGATTCGACCCATTCGGCATCACCACAGCTGTGACGGATGAAGTTCAGGGATTTTCCAATCAAATAAACCTTGTTCGCAAATTCTAGTGTAACTATCGAGGGAATCATAGTCTGCGACATTTCATATTTTTCATCCCAGACGTTAGTAGAAGCCATCTTAGTTTTGGCTGCCAAGTCCGTAGACTTTAATTGTATGAAGAATTCTAAATAAGGGTCGGAAAGCTCGCCGTCGTAAATCCAGTGGCTAAGAATGTCGTAAAACGGGCGCGTTACAGGCGTCAACAGGCGCCTTGCAAAGGCACTGACGAGGGGGTCGCCATGTGAAGTTTCAAAGGAATGGATTAGAGAGATGATTTGACCGCCTTTCTTCGTCTTCGACTCTTCGGCTATTAGACTGAGGAGCCTTAGACCCATCGTTGCCTCGCGAGTCCAATTCACACAACGCTTAAGTGTGACACCAGCTTTCCCAATGCCACCGCGAGGTGCCGTTGTATCCATGGACGCCAAAGCCCGTCGTATTTGGCCTTCTACTGTTGCTACGAGAGTTAAATAGGACCGCATCTCATCATTAATGGCGGCTCGAAGACTTTGATCCAGCAAGCCCTTTGCGGGAGTTTTCACAAAATCTAGAAGCGCCTTACATAGGAGTGATGGCTCGGCAAGTGTGTGAAGCAGACCTATTATGGGGGGTGGAAGAGATGAGGGCAGTTTGAGAGAATATTCCGGGCCAAAAGGGAGTGTAGCAGAGGAGACACCTTGTAAGGTATAAGGAAGATCTCTCAGTATAGTTGCCTCGGAGGGTTCAATACTTGCGTAGTTATCAGCTAATAACTTAGATTTGATAGCAACATCGCGTCCAGGTAGATCAGCAGATTCGTTGACTTGTGCTTTGCTGCGCCTGAACTCGGCCGGGGACGCTGGGTGTTTAGAGCTGCCATATGGAGAATCCTCAGCTGAAGACCTCGAGTCTTTTGGTTTTTTCAAAACGTCGCGCAGATCCGTTGGCCGGTAGGTGTCTGCCATGGGGTCTGGTGCTAACTCGTCCTCGCTATCACGATCTGAGGGGCTCAGAGACCCGTATTCCTCCCTGTCTCGGCGCTTCTGCCGCCTGTTTTCCTCATCCTGGAACTCAGCAAAAGCAACGGGATCGGGCAGATTGGGATCGGGGGAATCTGTCAATTGGTGTAACAAATAGAGCATAGCCCATTTCTGATCCAAAATAGGCAGGGCCAGCAATCTCGAGTAAAGATTGGAAAAGCGCAGTGCTAGGTTTGGGTCAGATTGCACTAGTCGACGGCGAATGAGTTCCGAGGCATAGTTCTGGTCGGCCAAAGGAGGAGGGTGAGGCCTAGAGAAATTTACTACGTTAGTTACCATCGTCATCATCATCATCGTCATTACCATGACCACCACCTCGACCGCCACCACCACTACTGCCATAACCACCCTTACTACCACTTTTCTTCTATGCTCTTTCTTCCTTCCTTCCCTCTCTCCTTTCCCTCTTTCTGTACTTTTCTTATTCTCGCTTCCTCTTTCTCTCGGGGTTTCCTTCGGATTGTGTGCACTTACCGTTCAAGCTGTTCTTTGACCTGTTGAAAGAGTTGGTCATGTCGTTGCTGGTTCTCGTCCTCCGTGTTGTGGGGGTTATCTGGTATTATCTGGGAAATGAGGCGGTTGATGCTGGTATCAACGCGCTTTGAGCGGTCAGGAACTGCTCGGGACATAGTGGCATCTTATCTGGAAGAGTTAGAGATATCAGACAAGGCAAGTTATATGCTAAAGACAAGCAAAGGCAAACTACAAGTAGCCTGCTGTTGGAATACAATATTGTACAAGTTCAGTGTTGCTGGTGCTGGAAACGCGACAAACGCGATAAGATGTTGGATGGAGGTACCTACATTCTGTACTCCTCCACTACATATAGGTAGGTAGGTAGAGTTGCACAGCGGGGTTCCAAAGCATTACCTAGAGGGCTCGTTTACGGCTACGAGGTCACCTACCTACTACCCACCTAGCCTACAATAGCCGGTAGACAGGCACCTAGGTGGTTGCAACAGGGCTATTACTACCTATGATCTGGGATTCTGGGCTATAGGTATCCAGTACTTTCTCTTCCCACAGCTATATCCACTTTCACCTGTGTTCATCTCACATATAAGAAGTACATAAGACTTCTGCCTACCTACACAAGCTGCAAGCTACCATCCTATTCCGCCAGCCAGCAGTTACCCGTGTTTTGTTTAACATGTACTATTTAATTCCCACTATAGACGATATCCTACTGTATTGTTCGATCGCCCGCTAGATAACTACGGTGTTCTTCATCACATGGCGGCCGCCCACAACGCGATTTCATCATTTTGAAGCTATAACTCTGGTCGCATGCGCCAAGGCTAGGAGATCCATGGGATTTTGTCCCTGGTTTCGGGCGGCGCTGTGTCTATAGTTGCGCGCGAAATCTCTCTATCACGCGCCCGCATTACGCTTTATACCCCATTCCCTATCACCGAAATCCAGCCTCGCAACTTGCCTGTATTGCGACACCACGATTTTGCCTCGCTGGACCACCCGAACAAGCCACCTCACGACATGCCTGACATAGATCCTGCGGCTCTGAGTAGCCGTCCCTCTATCAGCCTCTCTACTCCAGTCCTGAAAACCATTACTGTGTCGACCCCGGCCACCCAAAAGATCACCAAGACGAGTCAGATTATTCCGGCCCGTATCGATCTCGAACCCTTGTATACAACCTTGAAGGCTGCCATTGGTATCGAACAATGGAATATCTACAAAGAATCCACTACCCAGTTCATCTTGGGTCCGTTCCTTACTTTCGCTGTTTTTCCCTCCCCACGGTTGTTTTGGCTGACTAAAGAGCATTTTAGGTCGGTTGAACCAGGTAGAATACTCGGAGCGCATCGATCCGATTCTTGCTGCCCCAAATGGCGAAAAACTCCATCTTCATAACCAACTTTTGGCGGCAATCTATGGGAACCTGACTAGAGAAATGCCCGACCAAGGCCTCGCTCCATGGGTCTCTGCGAACGACAAGCCCGCCGCTAATGTCGGCGCAAAGCCTGTAACTGGAGATGCTGCTGAGCGGAGACTGAAGGCCGAGGTCATGCAACTCCCGAGTCGTGATAGGAGGCGCATCAAGGATTTGGCACTTAACGATGTGCGTATACTCCCGGCTATAAGAAGTCTATTTACTGGCACTAAATTAGCTTCGAGCAGTTTGACCCTCACGATATCATGGCCGATATGTTTCTAGACCACCACCGAGGTAGGACTTTACGACACCCGGAAATACCACAAAGCGCCACTGGGCTCAACGGCATGAGTAAGTTGATACATAGCATGCCAGGTTATTGTATATTTTCTAAACATAGCAGATTTGGATCTGGAAATTCGAAAACGTTTCGCGCAACCTCTGGCTGTCGAGTCTGGAGAGTTCCCCGATATTGCAAGCATAGAGTCACGGATGCTGCCAATATCATACGCGGCTGGCCTGGTTGGCGGTCATGCTCCTGATGTCGCTCAGTTTATGACAGTTGCAACCGAGACGCATGTTAAGGAATTTTTATCTACAGTTTTTGGCAGGACGAGAAGCAACGGGCCCGGTGATTCAGGAAGCGCCGGATTTGGAGCTGCAGTTGGATGGATACAGACTCATAAATACAGGCGGCAACTGCGGAAAGAAGAAGCCGCTCTTGAGAGGGGGGATTTATCCAGAGATAAGAGCGGACTACTGCCCATCGAAGCGAAAGCTGCGAGCGAGCGCCCGCCACTTGGAATGGCGGATCTTCGACTTGCTCTAGAAATCGGCGACTGCGGCATCAGCTCATTACCAACCATCCGGAAGTCAGTTTTCCATACTTATAGGGATGGTGAGTTGGACCACTACAGTAATTATACCTATGTGCCTGGACACACACCATCGCGCATGGACGAGGAGAGCGCCCCCAATGGCATCCACGGTAGTACAGCACCAGAGCCAATGGACATCGATGAAGACGAGGCTTTCTGGGCGGGCACCGGCGCACAGGATATGCAGACGCTCGACAACGTGTTGGATGGGCTGTTGGCTATTCCTTAACTCCGCGTGTATAGGACCTCCTATGAGCATTGGTTTGGCGCAAAGGACTTGTTGCATGGTATGATTGGAAAGATTAAAAGAGGGCGTTTGGTGTTCCGGTCGATTGGAGGTACCTATATTAAGGGGACTTGTGCTTTCTTGTCGGCGATACCCATGTGTTTGTTGAATATAGATGCTTGTCACAGACGAAATGCCTACCCGCTCGAGATTCTCTTCATCGACGGATTAGTTATTCTACCACCGCCATATAATGCTCGGCAGAATAGCTTGATTCTCCTAGTCTAATTCAAGCATGTTGGACCCATCGAACATATTTCTATAAGTATATTATATCCGTCACTTGTCTCTAGGTAGTGTCACTATACATCCATGTAGTGGCCAATACCAGCAACTATAGAGGGTATACATATTAGGAGTTAGTAACATAAAACCTAACTATTTACTTCCATAATCAAAAGCTAGTCTATATATTCTATAAATGCATATGTGTGTGTGCGTGTACAGATTCGATGTAGCACTGAGGTAGCACTTTAAGTGGTTCCCCATGATGTTTCGCGTGGGCTCCACTTTTCAAAGCTCGACGCGGCGGGCACGCGTGCTAAGCGCGTCTCCAGCACCAACACGGCATTTAAAGGGCCATTTAAGACATGGCCCCACCACTTATAATACATGCCTACAGAATACTCAATTCATCTCCAGGTCCATACTTAACCTACCTATATATCCAACCACCAATGCTTAGCATACGCAATCTTTGATCTTTTACATACACATTCTTAACGTTTCGAGCAATCCCCTCTCGATTTTGGGTGCCATGCTTGGCTGAAATAGGTGTTTGGATTAGTTCTTTTAACCACCTCCAATCTCTCTACCTGTCGCAGCCAATATGGCTTCCACCCGCGCATCATCGCCCACCGGCGATGCGTCCACTCCCACCTCGCCACAATTGACTCCCCGAGCTAAACTCAAGGCAATGTTGGCAGCCGTAGACGATGAGTCTTCGGAGGGCGAAAGCACAAATCCAATTGATGCCAAATCCCTGTTTGCTGCAATCGACAAAAGCAAAAAGCAGCTGGGTGTTAGCCAAACCTCCCAAGACAGCAGCACTGACGATGACGAAGACGCTGAAATTATCCGACCTCGGGGTCGGATTGCTGCTCGAATGCATGCCGGCTTCACAGAAGCTAAATCACCCTCAAGCCCGGTTAAACATACTCAACAAGACAGGACGCTGTCCTCAGCATCAAAACAGACCATGACCCGAGAACTATCTCTTGTAGAGGAGGAAGAAGATGAGGACGATGTAGTCGCCTCATCTCGAAGAAGACCAGCCAGATCCCATCGCGAGACTACACCAGAACCTACTTCTGTGGTAGACCGACACTCATCTCCCAGCCTCTTTGTATCCCCTTCGCCGCAAAAGTCGACCGTAAACCATAATTCAGCAGCTTCCGACTCTGATGAAGACGACGTACCTACGGATTTGAGTAAAAATGCTCGCTTCAAAGCATTAGTTGAGAAGAAGAGGAAGGAAAGACTTGATCGGGAAGCTGAAGAGGAACGTAAACGATTAGAACGCAGCCAACAAATGGCAGTGGAATTTGACACCGACGAAGACGATGTGTCAGACATTTCAGACGACGACGCTGGTCGGAAGCTCACGCAAGACATATCACGCCCTACCCGCAAAGCGAGTAAAAAGGCACTAGAGGAAATGAACCGCGAAACCCAACGATTAAGCAGGAGTCTCCAACTCGCTCATGAAGCAAAGACAAAAAAGAAAATCAGCAAGGCTGCCCTTTTCAAGCGATTCAATTTTCGGGTGGAGGGAAGCACTACTGAAACTGAAAATAAGCAAATCAGTTCGAGTCGTGCCACGACTCCTGCATCAGTTCATCAGACAGATGGGGAGGTAGAGGATGATAAGACTCCGCCAAGTTCCCCTCCTACTGCACCAAAACCAGCCCTAGGCCCGCAGACCACGGCTATATCTCCGTCCGACAACAGCCTCCCTGTTCTAGAAGATGATAATGGGGGCCTTCCTACTCTAGAAGATGCCTTGACTCGAGCAAAGAGTCATGATGGAGAGGATGGAAAGGCTGTTGACGTGACAGCTCCCGTATCAGAAATTAAGCAACCGGCAAAAAAGCCATTGCGTCAAGTTCGGGTTAAACTTCCTCCTGCACAAGTTAATACCATGGTAATAGACTCTGATGATGAACTCGAAATTACCAATCCTATAAAGAAGGATAAGCTGGATGCTATATTTTCTCGCGTCCCAGAGAATAAGGCGCAGGAGTCGACTGGGATGAAGGTCTTACGTAACCTAGCACATCTTTCTTCACCGTCCAAGGAATCAGCACGTGGCCGGAACGTGAAACCGTCTATGACTTTTGGTGAACTTCACATGTCTCTCCACCAGCGCGCTAAGGCCCAGGCGAAACTTGAGCGCGAAAGGCGCCTTGAATTCCTCCGTTCCAAAGGCATCGTAGTTCAGTCTGCTGAAGAGCGAGAGCGTGAGCGAGAGCAGGTTGAAGATATTGTCGCCAGAGCACGCCAAGAGGTGGAGGAGATCATGCTGCGTGAACGAGATGAAGCAAAGAAAAGCCGAAAAGAGAAGAAGCAAGCTGGCGAGGTGGACCCCCTTGCCTGGGATGATAGTGACGATGATAGCTTTCAAGACACAGAGGAGGAAGAAGCTGGGGATGTAGAAATCTCCGGCTCTGAAGACGAGGACGAAGCTGCCGCTGATTCCCAAGATGAGGAGGCCGAAGACGAGGAGGAGCCGTCGAACAACCCCATGTTTATGGATGAGGCGGAAGAAGCACAGACCGAAGGCGAAGAGACACCAAGGCCCATGTCGGATGGTGATTTCTCGGACGAGGATATCGAAGCAATGAAGCGATCTACGACTCTCCCATCGCGGCGATCCAAGAAACATGTCCAGATCATCTCGGATGATGAAGACGACTATGACGTCGAGGCTACCCCCAAGCCGAAAAGCACCCTCTTACGATCGCCAGCCATGCCGGATTCAGGATCCCCTAAACCACCGACGTCGGTCTTACGCTCGGCTACCAAAACCTTCATTCCTGGGCTTCCTATCACAGCTGCAGCCCCTGCCGGCCTTGGCTTAACCCAGATTTTCGCTGGTACTATGGACGCTAGTCAATCGCTCCCTTGTAGTGGCTCTTCGGGTTTCATGCCCAGCATCGACCAGTTTCCTGATTCTCAGTTTTCTGCTACAGCCGGCCAGTCCCAGGAAAACAACATGGTTTCCGATACCCAAATTTCCCAGGCAGCAGTCTCTCAGAACCGCGAAAGCCAAACACAAGGATTACAACTACATTATTCACAGACACAGGTCCATGGCTTTGATAGTCTTATTTCAGCAGATGCAACTCAGATGTCTGATTTCATGGAACCTACACAAGACGGGGGTTTTCAAGATTTCACACCCTTAAAACAACGATTTGTCGATCCGTCGTCATCAGCTGCTGGTACTACCGACGGACCAGACGAGGCGGCTGTACCTGAATCCCCACTAGTAAGAAAGCGAGGGAAATTGTTGCGAAGGACCGATCTCACTACCTCGAGCTCTATCCTCCCCTCCATAGACAATCCCCAAAACCCTGAACGCATTTCTAAAGTCGGAGCTGGTGAATCGGACGGAGAGAAAGGTGCATCGGACGCGTTTAAATTGATGGAGAAAGCAGCAAAACGAGAGAAACGCTTAAAAAAGAAGTTTGATAAGAAGAAGAGTAAAGCAACCGAGATGGTCGAGGAACAAGCAGAAGAATCCGAAGACGAGTACGCGGGTCTCGGTGGTGCAGACGGAGAAGACTCGAGTGACGAGGATGATGAGTTGATCAAAGAGATGATTGACGATACCAAGGGGAATGACGTCGACGCGGCTCAGCTCGCAGGTTTATTTGCGTAAGTTGCTGTGCTGAAACCAGGGAAGTTACTAGATACTAATCTACTGCAGGGATCGAGAGCGCGAGGCAGACGCTGCTCAGGTTGACAAGCTCTTCCGAGATATCACAACGGGCATGCTACGTAAACGGCGCCGGGGAGGAGACGGCCACGACTTCGACCTCTCCGACTCGGATGATGGAGGCGAAGCACGCCGTCGTATGAAACGTCGGCAGTTTGCCAAGATGCAAAAAGCGTTGTTCGCGGATGAGCGTATTAGCAAAATCGCAGAGAATCCCCGAAATTTAGCGTTCCTGAAGAGTATTGAGGACATGAACAAAGACGATGAGTGGGACTTCGGCGAGAATTTCGCAGAGACTACATCTACAAGTGGTGATGATAGCCAGTCGCAAGGCCCTAGCCAAGCCGACCAGGCCATCCCCGACAGCCAGCCTCCTGTAACTGGCCGTAAACGCTCTCGCGCAGATGATCATGCCCCTCGGCCTGCCCCCAACGAACGCCGTACCAGAGATGGCATTCGGCCGTCGTCTTTGGCCGAAGTTCGAAGGTCTCTTTCAACTCTACTCGATGAGCCCAATGCCTCGACAGGGTCTGTCATCCCTGCTACGGAGCTTGGTTCCGATAGCGAAGGAGAAGGAGAGCGCCCATCAACCTCCCACTCCAACAAGGAGAACCGCCGTGCTGAGCGCCCTATTAGCAGTGCTGTAGTTGATCGAATCACATTGAAGCGCAGCTCATCGTCGTCCCTCTCTACCAGCAGCACAAGCGCCACTGCCAAGCTCGCGTTCACGGCGCCTTCGACAGCTGGTAGCGGGTTCAAGGTGCCGGCGCTCCTACGTCGCGCCACCACCAACTCATCCAAGTTGGTTTCCAACTCCAACCCAGCAGCGTCCACAAGCGCGAGTAGTGGCATCAGCCAAAGCACCACAAGTGGTAGCTCGGGGTCATTGAACAAGGCGGCCAGCTTCGGCGAGGATGGCAAGCTAAAGAAGAATGCGGGTAAACGGTCTGGTATCAACTACTTTGCTCACGAGAACGAGCGCAGGGCTAAGGTGGCTGATGCAGAGAAGAGGCGAGAGGCCAAGAAGTGGAAGGGTGCCGAAGGAAGAAGTAAGGTTGTGGGTGGCTTATTTGGGAGCGGATCATTTGAGTAATTTGGGCGGTTTCTCGTCATTGTGGTGTTTGTCGCATAGCGGGAAAGAGGCGTATTTGGCTGGGCTGTTTAGCATAGGCGTAGGCGTAGGGGTTTGGATGGAAGCACTTGACATCCGTAGAAGATCAATTGGTAATTGAATGAATGACCAAGAGACAAAGGGCTAAGTACCTTGATATTAGATACCCAGGCAATAATTGTTCAGCTTCAAATTCATAATTTCAATTATGAGTTTCGGTATTGTCAACTGTTTTTATTTATTAACTATTGAGTACAAGCATGTGTAATAATCCGTACCTAAATATCTGTTCTCATTTCATAACAGATGAGATGCACATGAATCTCAAGTATAGGAGGTAGCTAGTTAGGACCCACCGAGGTTTTACCGGCCAGGCAGTGAAACAAACAGCAGACCAACCTACTATAAGTTGTCACAGCGCCCTACCGTAGTCCAGCCTGAGATACCCAAGTATATAAAGTGCAGTCCTGCGCGGGTGGGTAAGATTAGACACTTAAATGCATGCACGACGAGAGGACACAATGACCAACTATGGGAGGCTTTCAGCTTAAGATGCTCATAGCCATATCAATCAATGACGCCATCACGCTCTCGTCAACTCGCTTCGTACTTATTGTACAGTAAGAACCATCACAACCGCGGCTTGGAGATGTAATGCGACGATGGCGCCTCCTCCGCCCGCCGTAAGTCCCGGTTCTCACCCATACATCATGCTATGTCCATCATACTATGTCGAGTGATAGAGCCTTGTGGGACGTGCTTACCAACACCGCCGCCAGACCCCAACACCGCACC
>JAPESX010001170.1:0-11135 GCA_029590615.1 Nemania bipapillata | reverse complement strand
TTCTGGAAGAAGAGCGGGCCTTGCTCCATGCGGGGGTGCATCTCGCCGTTGACGAAGACGCCGGCCTGGATGTTCTTGTGCGCGTTGGCGCAGAGGTACTTGTCCTCGGACATGATGCGCTTGTAGATGTCGTTGATCACGTTGAAGTCCTCGTCCGACGACGTCTTGTTCCGGTACACCTCGTAGTACATGATGGACGTGTTGGGACTCTTGGGGATGAAGCGCTGGATGAAGAAGAAGTGCGGTCTGCCATATGCGTTAGTGATATGGTCTGTATACACTCTGCGGAGGCGGAAGGTACTTACGAGACGTTCATCGACGCGTTGGGGAAGTAGAATGTGGCCGCGACGTTGAAACCTCGCGCAATCTGCTCCGGTGTTGGCCTGCCCAGGTGCTGAACGTAGGCATTCTCCGTGACGACACCGTAGTTGCTGAGATCGGCAACAGTGGGAATGTCAGGGTGCGTAGTAGGGCAATGATAACACTCGTTATAGTTATCTCCCAAGAGCTTCCAGTTATACTCTCCTTCCATCTGCCAAGTGTGGTCGAATTGGTAGCCGTCGAAGTTATAAGCCTTGAATCTGTCCTGCTTATCGATGTTCTGATAGTCGTCCACCCATGCTGTGGTTGGCTTCTCCGCGGCCTCCAAGTTCACCCAGATGAATCCATTCGTGTCGATGTGGACATGGATAGGGAACAGGCCATTCTGGCTCTTGTCGAAGCCTTCAATATCTTGGTACGACGGCGCCTTGGTGAGCTTGCCGTTGAGAGAGTAAGACCAGTTGTGGTACTTGCAAGCGAGGATGCTATTGTTTCCCTCATCTTTCGTGACAACTGGGAAGGCCCGATGTCTACAGACGTTGTGGAACGCGTTGATGGTTCCAGTACGATCCTTAGCAATAACAAAGTCGAAGCCGGCGACTTGGTATCGAAGCCAGTCGCCTGGGTTGGGGAGTCTTATTTGATGTGTTGTAAGAAGCCATTTCTTGGAGAAAATTGCTCGTCTCTCGAGCTCATACATCTCTTGTGAGAGGTACCAGGACCCTGGTAAAGCTCTGACAGCCTTGTTTGCTGCATTCTTCGTCTTGGAGAACTTCTTGGTGATCCATCTTAAACCAGGAACGCTTGATGAGAACGAAAGCGCTATGGCGACTAAGGATGCGGATAGGGTCAAGAGAAGGATCTGGGGTGAGTAGTAAGTAGAGAATTCGGCCATGGTGACTAGCATATAACCGCTCAGTCAAATACGGCTATAGGATTTAATGATAGAGGCGAGATAGATGTCTGATCATAACCTGGGGATTGCGCCCTATGTATATAGATATCGCCCTCTAAGTGCCGCCCGGGCAGGTTGGGCTGGCATGCTTCCTGGCTGGCCCTATCTAATCCCGCCCACTACTTTCCCTTGCTAATCATGATCGTGAAATCGCAATAGATACCAAAGTGACATCCAATGCCACTGGAATATCAATCACATGACCGGGTCCTAACTATCTACGACCTCAAAAGGCCTCCTCTGACTGGCCGGGGGTGTTCCGAGATACGCTCACGTGACCGGCATTGAAGAGCAATAGCCACTCACTTGCTTGTTGCCCACATCATCACTTGGCGTATAGCTGTGTATGCTGCGTGTGAATTCAGAATATAATGCATTTCTCCGTTCGTCGAGTAGCACAAGAAACATCTTCAGTTCAAAAAAANTCACGGTACGTTGTTTGATTCATGCCTTGAAGATAGGAATTTGAATCTGGACCTATAATAGTCTAATTAACACGGTCTATTCGACTTAAATACACATTTTTCATAGTTTACAAAATACGGAAAGGACTACTATAACTCCTCACAAATATTCTTTTTTTTTGTAAATCCACCGTTGCTTTTCGAATATGGATGTCTAAGTTGTTTGCATAGTTTGTGGTAGAGCGATTCGCTGGGCTAAGATGATGAGGAAATCAACATCAATAATATGGCATTAGAAATACTGCGCAATCTAAGATTAATTTGCAAGCATAAACCTATGCACAGTCGTCACTGTCTGTCTGTGCCCTTAATTTCAAGCTATTAAATCTTTTTATACTAGTCATGACGAAAATGTTAGCCGTGTGATTTCGGTTGATAAGAGATTCAACAAGTTATTGGCGATGATTTTGCAATAGGCCTATGTCAATTGGGAAATTTTGTAAAAACGAGCTTGTTATGGTTAATAGGAGGAATATAGAGAGGATATTACCTATTGGTAATAGCCTTCCTCCTTAGTATTTTTCTTTTTCTTTTTCTCGCTAATATGTGGAGGTATCAGATGTTTTGAAGAAAACAGAATGGCTGGTTCATCGGCAACGGAATTGGAACCCGAGGTGTTCCACATGAGTTACTATTCGGTCTTTCAGTCTTCGTACAGTACTACTGCATATGTCGATGCAAATGTCTGGCAGTCATGTGTCACGATGTTTCTGCCCAACGTGACCCACGTGGTAGCACCTGGAAGGATTCCTATGGTCTAGACCATGATTATGCTGACACATACCGCCCGGTCTCTCAATCTTGAGGCACACGAAATTATTACCAAATTTTTGTACGTTTCTCTCTCTCTTTGAGAGGCAAGATAGAGTATACCTGTGCAGTTAAGAAGGTGTAATAACTCATAGCTAGCTAGCCCTTTCAAAAGCTAGCTAGCCCTTTCAAAATACAGACAGACCTGGGGTGGTAACTCAAATCTAGGTTGGGCAGCTAAGCGGCAGGCATGCTTTAGGGCACTTTCCCCCTATATATAGATACACTATGACTATTTAGGCTTAAGAAGATTGGAATGAATCGACGCATCTATTGAATCCTATATTACCCCTTCTCGCATATCTCGTAAATCATTGATAAGTTATAAAATAGACCAACAGGCTGTGAAGTAAATTGTACAAAGACATCATCATATACGACCAAAACATCTATTCAATTATAGCTTCGAAGTCCTCACTGGTCCTACTAGATCCCTCATCTCAAATCTGGGGAAGTCTGGTGAAAGTGCAGGATCTGGGCGCTGCCGATCCCAAGCCCATTTCGCTGTCAACTCAGGTGACAGCCGACCCTCTAGCATCTGAACGACATATTTCCCGATCACAGGGAAGAACTTGTAACCATGGAACGAGCCACCGGTTGCAATGTATAGGCCTTTTGAAGCTGTGTGTGGTGAGACGATGAAATCTCCGCTTGTGGTGAAAGCATCCCTGTCATGCCGTTAGTGCGTTACTCATCCTTATAGGCTAGACAAACATACCAGCAGATGCGGTGCTTCTCTAATTTCCAATGCGCAGTCTTTTTTCCATAGAAGACATGATTCGCATGTTTAATGTCGTCTTTAAGCCTTGGAGAAACCTCCCACTGAGCATAGTCTGGCTTTGGGGGTGGTGATGAGACAAAGTGACCTGGCAACACCTCCCTGGTGTTCTTGAATATTGTCGGACCCCACCACTTCATCTCGTGGTCTCCAGGAGTCGGTGGAAGGGAACCGATGAAGGGGCCTATTCGCGTGATTAGATGTCTATGCAATCTGCCGTATTCGAAGGGTGCTCATACCTTGTTTGGGGGTATATCCCTGGAAGGCAACAGGCATAGAGCCATAGATCGCGTGCGACGCGTCATCTAGTTTAGCCATTCCTGTCGTGATACCACCCGCAACAACCCTAAATCCGGCTGCGATATTGGGCAGGCCACTGTTCACCGCGCTATACTCTAGCAATGTGGCCGTGTATGCTCCAGCGGAGAGAATAGTATGCGACGCCTTCAACACCTTCCCTTTTGTTGTCTTGATACCGGAGCACTGCCCATCTTTACCCAGCAGCAATGTTGCAACTTCAGCCACCTCATACTTGACGCCCAACCTCAGAACTTCGCGAGTAATGGCGCGCAAAGAATCTCCAGCCGCACCCCATCCACCAGTCGGGTTGATGAGCACCTCCTTAACGCCGGTGTAATCGGCGCTATCGAATAGCCCTCCATACATCTTGCGCGCTTCCTCGATAGAGACAACCTTGATATCGGCCTTTCGTCCAAGACGCTTGTAGTTGTCAATGACAGCTCGCCCATAATCGTCGCGACATGTCCATATGAGGCCAGTCTCGTGGAAATATGGCTTCCATAGGGGGTCGGATTTGAAGATGTCCTGCGCCTCAAGTGCGAGCTCGCAGTAGACAATGTCATCATAGTCGGCTCGCACCACCTTGTTCCAGTCCCACGAGGCAGCTACTCGGGTCTCAGCGTCGAAGGCATCACGGTCAACTAGAGTCACCGATGCATTGGGGTATTGCTTGATGAGATAGTAGGCTGTAGATACGCCGAAGATGCCCGCTCCGACGATGATATAAGACTCCTTGCCTGATGACATTGTGTTAAATACAGAATACGAATGAACAGATAAATGAGTAACTTGGGTATTCAATTCACCTCTCTACCTCACGAACACAATACTCACACAATCGAGCATATGTTTCTCTATAAGCTGTTCCTTTGTAGTGGGCTTGACCGCTGGCCCGTACACCGATTGCCGGTATCGCGCCCTAGTACAGCCAGTACGTACCTTGGTAGGTAGTCTAGCATGTACCGTTGGCACGGCATCATTTTCCGTTCAACCGCCCACGTGACTCGCGCCCTTCGGGTGCTGTATTCTGTAGACACACTTTGTGCATCCACAAGGTACATTCCTCGTCCAGATGAATAGAGATAGAATCCTACCTAGACTGTTCCAAATTGTGGCGGCTGACTTTACTGCTACTGCGGGTGTGTTTTGATCATGGCAGAGCGCTACAGTGCAACTAGGATGGAAAATGAACATGTGTCTGTCGGTTGATGGCTTGGCGGCCGGAATCCTCTTCGCAATCAATAATGTACCTAGCTAGATCGATATACCTAGAAGATGAGCCACGCCTCAAATATATATCTAGTAGATAAAGATCCATCTATCAACGTTAGCTAGTCGGCGGCGATCAAAGATAAGGTTTGATGATCATCGAAGTATGTATAATAAGTTGTCGGAGATCATGCATCTCTCTACAGAATACTTAATAGTTCCCCACATTAATTTGTGTGGACTGGTTAGGTTATAGTAGCCAAGATCCCGGTCTTGCTTCAACAATTGGTCAGCCGATTTCAATCAGCCCCTATGGCGTAGTGGTAGCGCGTGTCACTTGTACCTCTTGCAAGAATATGACAAGGTCTCTCGTTCGATCCGGGATGGGGGCATTTAATCACCCAAATTTCTTTTTTGTTTTTTTCCCTCTTCCCTAACTTAGGTTTTGCACTGTTGGTTAATTAACTAAAATGACCTACTAAATCAACTGCTTGGTTTAAAGGGAAAGAAGTAGATAACCAGACAAAAAGTAGCAATTATTTATCTCCTGCATAGCATAGTTGTTTATTTGTATTATTTATTTATTAACTGTAGAACAAACTGCTTTTTTTCTTGCTTTTCTACGTGTGTTTTTGAAAGAAATGTTGTGTGCAGATTGATTTTTTTTGTACAAAAAAGCTTAACTGTATAATTTAAACATGGTTGTATTGCTGTTGCTGTTAGTTAACTTATTATATTATATAATTAAAAGAGGTTTATAGGTTATAAGTCCAAAATAACCAAGGAAGAAAATAATTAGGATGCTTTGTGCTGCTTTGTTGTTTTTCTTTATTATTATTGGTTATTTAACATGTCATTTATTAAACTATACATCATGCGCCAACTATTTTTGTATTCACAGACCTCTTATATATTCAAAAACAAGTGGAGTGTTAGTTGACTCATCTTAGTAAATATGGTGCTGCAATGATACACAAGATGGTCCCAGCGCCAGCAAGAAAGGGAGTAAAAACTCGTAAGCAAAGTTAAGAATATATATGTTGGGAAACTGCAACTTCCTTTGGAGTAATCCTGCATTAATCAACCAGTTACGTGTTGAGGCAACTACTTTGGAAAAAACGCTTGGCACTACTTGATACAGAAAATGGGGCTATCAACCGTTTATCTGCCTCAGCGACGCGACACGGCACTTAACGGGTTTAAAAGCCATTGTTACTAACCAGCTTTGGTTGTTTCTTCCTAATCTTGGTGGTAGCATACATTATCGCCTAGGTGAACGGCGCCAGGCACATTAACCCCAAATCACGCTCTGTGTTATTTTTAAGTACATGCCTTACTCTGCAGAACACTACACTAGGTATAACTTGCGCGTTTCAATGTGACTTTCTTTGGCCTTGAAGACCTCAAGGATCAAGAATACGTCTGGAAAGTAAGCAATTCTTTCTTAATGGATCCTAGTTATGAGGCTAGGCATCTATCAAGACAAAAGGAAACTATGATTCAAGGCAACTAACAGGTATCTAGGATACTCTAGCCCTACGGCGATTAATCCGCTATACCCATTGGCGACATCGAGATGTACTGGAACTTGCCTACCTGCGTCCTTGCCTACTCTGTAATTCATTGTTAAAGCACATTGCGGCTCAACTACTCCACCTAATTTTTTCTTCCATCGATACTCTGTATCAAGCAACTTCACACCTATCACTCATTCATATATAGCGCATCATCCCGCAGTACAGATGGAGACTCTAAAAGTTGAGCCGGGTCTCGAGGACGGTCCTGGAATGACCGCCGAGGCATCTATCCAGGCCATTCCTCCCGCGCCCGTTGATGCTGAGCACGATGCTGGGGACGATGCTGGGGACGACGCCGGGGACGATGCTGGGCACGTTGCTGGGCACGTTGCGAACGCCTTTGTCTCAATCCACGCAACTCCTAGCAACGCTGTAGCTGCTGGCTTCGAGGCAGATCATGGTAGGTGACATCAGAAGGTTTCTTTCCTGTTTCAAAGATAATTGTGCCCAACGCGTCTTGCCCACCTCCGAGATACTTTCTACGAAATCTTTGTGCATCTCAATGACTGATCCTGGACATTATAGTTGCTTTCGATGAAGGAGTACTCGCCGAGACTCACGACTTAGTCCGCAGGCTCAACCAAAGAGGAGACCAGCTCGAGGCCCTGACGCGTGCACTTTCTCATGCTTGCACCTGGGCTTTCGTCGCCGGGTATAATATCCTATTCGAAGCGCGTATCGGGCTCCTCAACATCCCCGGCAGTGGTGGCCTAAAGCATATCGCAATCTTTCTCAAATTCGATCCGCTCCAGGAAGGCGAGATGGAAAACACAGAGGGTACAAGCACTGCACGAAGCGGTCTAGCCATGGAAGAAATGATGTCGCCAGATGCAAAGCGCTGGGCCGCGTGCCGAATTCTCAGCGTCCTCCTTCGCATTTACAGACACCTCGCATTCCCCAAACGCCTCTGGTTGATGGAGGAGGCAGAAGGCGACGAACCTCCCTCCCTACTGCTGCCCTACGAATTGGGAGCGGGCAACTCGAACATTCTCCGACGACGGTCTAACCAGGCGCAGAAGCGGATCATTTCGCTGCTTACTGCTCCCATGGATCCTAATCATCAAGAGGAAGATGAGGAAGACGAGGAAGACGAGGAGGACTGGGAGGACTGGGAGGACATAGATGATGAGGATTACAAGGATGAGTATGCGGAGAATATCGAAGAGGAGGAATCCTAATGACACAAGGTCTACCTCCAGTTACTATAGTAACTGTGAAGTTAATGTTATAGGCTGTACTATAAAATACACATGACGACATTCACGCAACGCACCTAGAGAGATTTGTTAAGTCCCTCTACGTATAGGTAGCTACGAAATTTACTGATGATACCACACCCAAACTTAAATTCTTCGGTGATTCAGACAAGGGGTTGAACTGGGCTCTATTATAATGACACTTCAATCCTCTTATCTTAGCAACTATGTTTCTAGCCGCGTGAGGAAGATATGCATTATAGATAATATCTAGCATCAGAAATCTCATCGATCTAGGCTGAGACAAGTCAGCAGCAGACTATATATGAAATATTGTTTCTTAGTCTCGCCAAGGGGAGGACAAGTTGTAGATAGAGAGTGTGTTGAAGCCAGCATCAATGTCAGGTGATAAAGTCGCTACAACCTATAGGGTAGCTATATCAACCTACTTGGTTATATATTAGGGCCTCTAGCTCGCTTCTGATGGAGCTAGAGGGCTATAAATTAATTGATCTTTCTATTGAGCCCTAATATACGCCTTCTTCCTAACCGGCAACAGGCTTTTATTCACTCTGTGACCCAATACCTCTGACAATCAAGCAGTGTGGAATATGAGGCCAACACAAGATATGCCATTGTCTTCAATGCCAGAAGGGGCGGTTGTTTTTAATTGGGAATATCACATTATTGTAGTTGATTTGTTTAAATAGGTTGATCGCTTGGTACAGCGTCCTCGGCTGGCTTTGCGGCGCAGTGGTTTCCATGCAAGGAACTCTGGTTGCATAGCTGTGTAAGACAGTATATATGGCCCGCTCTTTCTAGTTATTCCCTTTTACCTTCTTCGAGAAGACTGCTCCTGTTCTATTGTTTCAAAAAGCATCTCACTTTTGGAACCGTCGAAGAAGTCGATCTGGGTCGAACAGACCCGTGCGTGCCCTACATTTTCCAGCACTGATAGCAGACAAGTTAGTGAGGTGATAAGTGTAGATCAGTCTCTTACAGACTCAATAGACGGGCCGATTTATACCTTTGATATCTGGCAGCACGGCTCTAGGGATAGCGCAAAAGAAGTGACAAATGACAATTTGCTAACCACAAACTTAACCATGTTTGCGTCGTGGGTACACAGAAGGAGAAATAACTCCAGGGTACTTTGTCGCCGCATAGTCGCGGTTAGTTATGGCCAAGCTTTGAGATCGCGGGGTACTTGCTTCTATACCTCAGTGAACTTAGGCCTGATAAGATAAGAATAGGTGCCCCTCGATCGCGAAGAGCGTCTCAATAACAAATAATTCCATATCTGTAAAAATAATAGTACGATTTCTTTCTTTAATATCCTCGTTCAAATTTTCTTGGTTAGATAGCCTGAAGTGCATGGTTCCGTATAGTGTCTATTCTCAGTTCCTATCCAAATCCCTACTTCTGCCTTTTAGAAATACTGTGTAACTACCAAAACCTTGCAGCCTAACAGTAATAAGAGTTTTATGAGCTGGGCTACATAGAGTACAGTCAAAGATGTTGGCCATTATTCCTCCGTCTCACTCCCATATTCTTCCGTAAAAACAAGGGCATATGTCTAGCGCGTTTGATGCCGCCATGAGGGTCTTTACGGTCACGAGCAGCCATAGATGTAGTCAAATGCGTAGTGCGCGTATAGTCCAGTTCGTGACTTGAAGAGTTTCTAAGCACCCTAGACTAGACGCCTCTTGCGTTCTGTTGCTGTCTCAATGGATACCCTAGGCTGGCTAGCTGAGTAGCACCTCCCCTCCATTTTTCCATCAATCACAACGCATGGTTTAGAGCCTGTCGGAGTGATGATGAGACGGACCCACTAGTCTATTCCCCCCACGGAGGACGACGAGACCGAGGGGATTGGGTTGGGGATTGGGGATTTGTGTAGCGGGATGTGGTATTAATTACACGATGGAGTTGAATGAATAGAGAGGACAGTTGGTGAATATCCATGCCCCTTCTTTCCCTAATTACTTTTTTGTTCCTGCCATTTTCGTTTTTCTATTTGGCTCGCAGCTCCCCCGTGCTGCTCCTGGCATCTCTTTCCCTCTCTTCCTCCCTTCCTCTTATACCATTCTTCTTTCTCTCCCCGGATTCCTCAAACAAAGTGATTCTAAGTTTGAGCAACCTCAAAGATGCCTGAGATAACTATCACCGGCTGGAGGACTAGGGACGTCCGATTCCCTACGTCTCTCGATAAGACAGGCTCAGATGCTATGAACGCTGCTGGAGACTACTCTTCCGCATACTGCATCCTTGAGACAGACTCAGAATTCACAGGTCATGGAATGGTAAGTTCGGCTAACTGAATCATTATTTTCATTCGCTCTCATGAACCCCGCTCATAAAAAAAACCTAGACATTCACCATTGGGCGCGGTAATGATATAGTATGCGCGGCTATCAACCACCTCGGGGATAGGCTAAAGGGGCGCACCCTCTCCTCCCTAGTAGCAGATTGGGGAAAGACCTGGCGGTATATGGTCAATGACTCACAGTTACGCTGGATCGGTCCTGAGAAGGGCGTCATCCACCTAGCTCTCGGTGCCGTTGTCAACGCCATCTGGGATCTGTGGGCTAAGACGCTAGGAAAGCCTGTCTGGCAGATTGTTTCCGAGATGACGCCAGAGGAGTTTGTGCGGTGCATCGACTTCCGGTATATCACAGATGCCGTTACCCCTGAAGAGGCCATTGCCCTACTTAAGGAGAGCGAGACCGGCAAGGCGGAGCGTTTCCAAGAGGCGCTCCAGAGCCGCGCCGTCCCCGCTTACACGACTAGTGCCGGCTGGCTTGGCTATGGCGAGGAGAAGATGAAGAGCCTGCTCAATGAGACCTTGAGCCAAGGATACAAGCACTTCAAGTTGAAGGTGGGCGGCAGCGTCGAGGAAGATAGACGGCGATTGACTATTGCCCGCGATGTAATTGGCTATGACCGTGGCAACATCCTTATGGTAGACGCGAATCAGGTTTGGAGTGTGCCCGAGGCTATCGAATACATGAAACACCTGGTGGAATTTAAGCCCTGGTTCATCGAGGAGCCCACATCGCCCGATGACATCCTCGGCCACAAGGCGATTCGCGATGCGCTGCGACCTCTCGGCGTTGGCGTTGCTACGGGCGAGATGTGCCAGAACCGTGTCGTGTTCAAGCAGCTGCTGATGGCTGGTGCCATTGACGTATGTCAAATCGACGCATGCCGGATGGGCGGCGTAAATGAGGTCCTGGCGGTCCTCCTTATGGCCAAGAAATACAATGTCCCCATCGTACCACACTCTGGCGGTGTTGGGCTGCCCGAGTACACTCAACATTTGAGCACTATCGACTACGTCGTTGTCAGCGGGAAGCTCTCAGTGCTGGAATACGTAGACCATCTGCACGAACACTTCCTTCACCCCTCGGCTGTCAAAGACGGGTACTACACAACACCTATGAGCCCTGGTTATAGTGTAGAGATGAAGCCAGACAGTATGGATAGGTTTACATACCCCGGTGAAGAGGGTGTTAGTTGGTGGAA